>JAYMSV010000580.1:0-16217 GCA_036897745.1 Erodium moschatum | reverse complement strand
GAAGTGTAATGAACTCACTGGTACAAGGATTTCATACCATAGAAAACCTATTACGATAGAAAGCAGAGTAACAATTATATGTTCATGTAACTTCCCTTCCGGCTACTCTACCTCCACGGGTTTTATGTGCTTCACTGGTTCTATTTGTTCTTTGAACGCCTCAACAACCTTCACAAATTCATTTCTCAATCTCTTCAAACTCTTCACACAACTCATTCTTTTGCCTATGCAATTCCTCCTTTGTCGTAGCTTTTATTCGTTCCATTCGCAATAGACACATGTATTTCAACTCTTATCAATAGGATCACTTGTGCCAACATTGTAGGCACAGAGGTCTGAATTAATCATCGTTCAGTCTCAAGTTTAGTTTCCTCCAATACCCTACGAACACAAAAGAAAATCGACAAACTACAAAAAGATATATAGGTACCTTAAGACATATTTTTCCAACCTACAGGAAGATATGATAAACAATGATTCTATGTTCAAATGGCAATATAAAGAAAAATCATGCAGATTTAATGCTCTGAGCATGATACAACAGCACCAATACCATGCTTCAACTCGTGACACACAAATTGCACTATTTTAATATTGTCAAAGTTCAAACATTATTCATGTTTTATTCATCATTCAAATTTTACCGGTCAGAACAATAAATGTGAAAATTTTCAGATCGTTAATGTTTTATTTTCAAATGAGTATATGTTAGACTGTTTTTTTTTTCGCTATCCGGAAAAAAATTATTTTCAGTTTAATATTATTCATCCAATTTTGAAGAAAAAAATGATCATCTGCCGGATCATAACCAGAATTTTTGACTCCCCTCCATACGATCCATACGAAAATCTAGCCGCTGCTCAACAGCCACTCTTCCTTGTTGCTTCTCTCTCCACCAGCGGCGTCGAGGTCTCCGGCCTTGAGCGTCGCTGGTGGTGACCTCCCTTTCCCCATGCCGAGTTCTGTTTTTCCGTCAGGCGGATCTGTTGCAGAGCACTCGGGGGTTGTTTTTGTTTTTTTCGATCCGTTTTCTCGGTGATCCGGTGGCTTCGGGATTTTGACCGTCATAGTCTTGTGTCTACGGTCGAGCAAGGTGAGTCTGGGCGGTGGTGGACAACTCCGGTGGCCCATCCCGTTGTAGATTCGGCCAACCGGTTACTCTTTAGCGAGGATCTGGAGTTCGTGCTCTCTGGACTCCTCGGGTCAAGGTACCTGCTCGGTTCGTAGTTTCTCCTCTCCGGCTGCTAGTTCGATTCATTGGCCGTGGTGTGGTTTACATGGCGTGTCGGCAACCGCTTCGATCTCGCCGGAAGGTGAGTACGGGTTTGTTTTTTGCTTTCGTTTTTTGTTGGTTTAGGTTTTGATTTAATTTGGTCGGTTTGGGTTTATCCCAATTAACTGCACTTGTTGCATCTTGGTGTGCATCGGTTACACTCTTGTGTGGACCGGTTGCACTTTGGTGTGCCCGTTATGTGGCACTTATGGTGTGCACTTTGTTGCACTTTTGGCGTGCACGGTTTGGTTGCACGTTCTGGGCGCATTTTTGCGCTGCAGGTTTTGATTAGGGGTCGGTAATATTATGGTCTAGATAGTCTGGAGTCTGTAATTTACCATTGTGCTTGTGCGTTCAATAGTTATAAGTTGTGAAGGATCGTCTGTATGTCTTCACCGAGTGATATATAAAATCCAGCAATACTCCTTTCTTCAAAAAAAAAAAACCAGAAGTTTTGAGATAATATAAAATATGCTCTTAATACTCTAAAACCTCTTCTCCTTTGTCTATGGAACCCAAGTATCCGACCCTCTTCATCTTTAAACCGTGCCTTCTTTTCCATTTTGCAGTACATTACCCATCGTACCTAACTACGAACACCTTGAAACCAACAACTGCTCAACCATGAACACCCTCTCGCCTCTTTCTCTGTTCTCCCTCCTCCTACCAAAGTATCGTCGTGGGGAACAACCAAAGCAAATTTTGTGTTTAAAACTCATGTCAGATTTGTGTTTCAAACACATCCGATCTGATTTGTGTTTCACACACATATCCGATTTTTTTTATGTTTTGAAGGATATATGACATACTTTTGAAATTTTGATCAGTAGTGAGAGGACTTATGGAATTTTAGGTGTTTTGGACGGAAAAGTAACTGAATAAGCTAAATTAAAAATAAAACTTCTCTGGAGTAGTGGAAAAAATACAGCCGAGAATACTTGTTTGAAAATAAAATCTTTTCTAAAATAGCAAACTGAAATTGATATATTTTGTAACGTTGCTCTTTTGATCTCTGTTACTCCAAAAGCCTCAATTAAGCTTAGTTATTTTCTATATCGTTCCAATTGTATTCTTTTGTTTGTGAATGTAACAAACATATAAACCTGTGTCCTTGTTTGTTCTATCATACATTCACATTTATCACATAAATACCTTGCTATGTTTGGTTCTTCAGCCGGAAAAGATAGAAAACCAAGCAACTCTCAACCAAAGCTAATGCAAAAGGTAAAATTGTCGGAACGACGTCAGAAAGACCAGAATAGCCGAAGAATGGCAGAGCATGGAGCCAACACCCAAAATAAAAACGACGAGTCCCAGACCACTGACAACAGGGCAGAACGGGGAAAGGGGAGGACGACCGACACCAAGCACAACGGGAAGAGCAACAATGAGCACTATATATGCTATTGGAGGAGGTGACGACAGCGCAAGCCAAGCAAGGGAAAACAACCAGAAAATCGGATCTGACTCAGTAAAGATTGTTGGCAATTGTTTAGTGAATGGAAACATTCATTCCATGAAATCAACTTTGTGGTCATTCATGGGTACTATTCCCTTAATTTTAGGACAACTCCCACAAGTAAATTGCATGCATAAGGTGGTCCCATTTCATCAGACTTTTAGACTCATATCCATGTCATGTGTTCTATGATGACTAGAGTCATGCACTATAAGTATATGGCTTTGGTCCCTAAGCTCACACAACATACAATACACAAGAATACTCTCATATCAGATTCTAAAGAGATACATCATCATTAAGAAAGTTGTGGGAGAGTTTAGAAGTACCAATTGTTGCAAAGAATCTCTAATTCATGTCTATGGCGGGGGTTAGCGATCCTTAACAAATTCCGCAATTGTCATTTAGTTATACTATTCCGCAATTGTCATCTTACAAAGGTCACATTACACCCTCAAAGCAACACACATTTTCCTAATTTGGATGAATCAAAACACGGAAATTGCAACCACCAAAACTAAAACATAAGCATTCAAGTACTGATAGTTAATTCATTATAGAGTCATTGCACTTAATACTAAACATAAAAGAGATGAGACAACCAAGTAGATGAACAAAAACAAGCATGCAAAACCCAATCTGACATAGTTGATCCAATCTTTACCAACCCAAAATACTGTTTCAAGTGGTCCAAAATTGCAAAATAGGCTTACCGGTTCAGCGAAAGCCCGTGAAACGTGCCCTCATCTCGTCCATCATGTGAATAGTCATCTGTTAGTTTTCCTCCTTGAGCTGATCGCCTTGTAGTAGCTTCTCTTCCAGCTGCTTTACCTTAGTATGTTCATTTTTGAGTATCTCTTCCAACTGCTGGTTTTGTTGTTTGAGTTGCTCGCTTTGTTGTATCTGTTGCTTTACCTTTTCCTTTTCATCTTGCAATCTCCCCTCCAACCGCTGGTTATGTTTATTGAGTTGCTCTATTTGCTCTTTGAACGGCTCAAAAACCTTCACAAGTTCATTTCTCACCCTCTCTTCAAACTCTTGTAGATTAGCACGATGCTCCTTCCTTTGCTTTTCCACCACCTCCTCCCTCATAGTTTTTATTCGTTCCATTGTATCCTCCATCATATCAGACATATTTGGTAACACTGAACTTTCAGATGTGGCTCTGATGGGTCGTTTCCTCTTTTCATGTTTCGTAAGAAGAGTCCACCAATCAGGACTTTTAGACATTTCTTTGTGTTTCGAAGCACTGACATTAACTTCATATCCCAACATAGAATCTTTGAGCAGAACAAGACTCGGCCTATAAGCAATCACTCTCAGGAAATCAGGACCAGAAGCTATGCATCTAAAGCCTTCTAGATCTGGATTATACGAGAAGACAATAGAGGAGTATGTGGGGCTGTCGGTGGAGCATGCTAACAATATTTCACCATTGTCCATACAAGTTACAGGTAGGAAGAAATTTTCATTTATCCTCTCGCCCTTTACAATACAGGGCAAAGAATACATCTTTGTCCATGAATCTTCAACACCATATTCCTTCATCAACCATATGTTGATGCTTTTACCTGTAGATTCAGTTATGACCAGGCAACCTAACAATTCCCCAACTAGACAGGCCACAGAAGTGCTCGTTTTACCAACATAGAGTGGTAGTGGAACTCTTCCGAACTGTTCGTCTTCAAAATCAAAAGTAAGTATATCATCATTGAAGCCAGGCCAATGGAGAGTATCATGCAAGAAGGCGGGATGCTTATACGGGAAGCAGAAGTCAATTACCTCCCAAACATTAGAAGGACGAGCACCTAAAGTGTTCCAAGAGCACCCTTTCTCAATTGTAAGAATTTCAGCAACAACATTCTCATGTGATTTTTCACGGACTACTCGCAAAAGTTTGTATTTGTTAGCCTTTCCGCTAAAACCCAACCCATAATGGCAACAATATGTAGCTGCAAGTGTAGGAACTGTAATGAACTCACTGGTACAAGGATTCCATACCAAAACGAACCCATTATGATACCCACCATAGAAGCAAAGCAACCCATTACATGAATTGGAAAGTTCCAAATACTTCATTCCTGCCCCGTAATTGAGAGTATCGTTGAGCCTCAAACTGAATTTGGGGATTTCAAATGAAGTATTGAGCTTTACATCACGAGGGTCAATATTATTGAGGCAGTGGAAGTTAAGCATTATCATGTCTTTGTCATTCCAGATTTGAAAGCAAACCCCAGTAGGTGCTCTGGATTGGTGGAGCTGGGTAAACTCAGGGTCTATGGAGAGATTGAGCCATGATTTGCAGACACACTTGCAGGCTATTAGGGTTTTGATGGGCAATCTGCAGAGAATCTCCATGAGAATTGGGGTTGGGATATCTGTGATGAAACAGAAGGAAGAAGGAGCCAGTTTCTTGCAACGAACTTCCATGGCGACGGAAGAACAGAGCAAAGAGTTAACGTTTGTTTTGAGGTAGGGTTTATTCTCTCTAATATAGATTAGTTCTGATTTGATTTTAGAAACTTTACCACGTGAGATTGAATTTGAGACGGGTAGGATCTTAATGGATCATGGGCCAGCGAAGGAACTAATTGTGCCAGATCGAGTAAGAGAGTCATTCGTTATGGTCATAAGTGTTTGTATTAGCACCGCAACACAAGAGTGAACATCAAGGATTCATCCATAAGGGTAAAGTAACGAGGCCCATTCAAAAAAAAGCTCTCCCCTTTCAAAAAAGCTCTCTAGAATCCTCACTCCTTTCAAAACCCTAGCCGCTCGAACCCGTCGCCGGCGGCCTCCTCCTCCACAGGAGGGCGCCCGGCCCCCCACTCCTTCTCCCCTCCTCTCCCTCCTCCACTTCCCTTTCGACTGGTGCTCCTCCGTTGTGTTGGAGCAGATCTCGCCGACCCCCCGCCCCAGCCTCCTGCCTCGCTTGACGAGCCGTGACCTTCACGGTCGTGCTATTTCCCTTCGTCGACTCCGCGCCGCTCTGGGTAGATAGTCATCTCGCTTCAGATCTGGCCTCCAGATCTTCTCTCGGTTAGGGTTTGTCTTGAAGGGTCGGATTCAGATCTCACTGGCCCTCGATGCAATCTGCTCTCTCTGGGCAGTTGGGCCTCCGGCGTGGAAATCTGGAAATTCGAAACTGCGCACGTCATGGTCCCATGCTCGGTTCCTGGTAAGAACCCGTATCCGTAAAGTGGCGACCCCTTCATGAAAGTTGCATATCTTTGGATGTTCTTCAATTTGACATCTTACGGGTGAAAATTGAAGTTCGGATGAGAAAGTTATGCCCTTCGCAAGATCAGCTATCTTCTAAAACTCCTTAAACCAATTTTTCCTCCATTTTAGCCATTTTTCCGATCAAACCACCTACAAAGCACAATGAGAGACAAAGTACGAGTAAAGAAGAAAAGTGGACCAAATTATCCAACCCCAGAACAAAAAAGCTCAAGAATGTGGGCTAAAAACATCCAAAACTGATGCAGTTTATGTTCACATCAGGAGAAGAGAGCGAAGCGACGCACGCGGGGAAAGGGAGTCGACGAATCTTGGATGGAGCTGGAGAGTTTTGCTGGCGGCAGGAGGGCTCGGCCAAAGCTTGATCGCAGGACGAGGAAACAACCGTCCTCAACACCCAATCAGCCGGAACTTGTTTGGAGAAAAAAAGAACAGGGCGAGGAGAAGGAGCAACCTGAGAGTGAATCTCGCCTTCCTCGATTGGGTCGTGGTTAGCCGAACCAGAGGAAGGAAAGGGAGGAACAAGGTCCGCCTTGAGTTCTCGGATGCGAGTCGGGTATTTGGAGCCGCCAAATTCGAGGATGACTCCCAGATCCACATTGAGGAACAGCCGAGAGTGGATGAGCACAAAAGCAGAGTCCAAACGGAACTGATTTGAAGAGTAAGGATGAACTAGAATGGGGGTTCCGGCCGACGAAGCTAAATTCCGAATAGTGAGATCCGACCGACCGGAAAAGGGGATTCCGGCAGTCGAAATCCAGCAAAATCGGCCACCAGAAGCCACCGAATGAACAACAGGATAGATGTTAAGAAAGCTTGAACGAAGCGAGGACCAATTGTCCGCTTCAAAGGTGAGAAAAGCAGCAGTGTTCGGAAAGGAGATGAGGTACACTCCTGTTCCCAAACACCTAAGTTACCCCTGTAGAACCAAATAAGGATGGGATGGAGGAAGAATGCCTACTACGCTTCGGGAGAGCAAATCGAGCCAGAGAGGATTTGCAGCACCAGAGCAAGAGGTCGGGGTCTAATTCGCCGGAGAGGGGAGATTGGAACCCATGACGGCATCACGGAAGGAGGGGAACTTAGTGGGAGTCCCAGAGGGGGCTGGAGCCAAACTCCGGCTGGAGCCACGAGCAGGTCCGAGAGAGAAGTCAACAATTAATCTCTTGGAACCGACCAGTTTTCGATGCTGCTGAGTAACCACGGAGGCTGGAGCAGAAGCAGACGGAAAGAAGACGAAGCCGAACTTTTTTCCAGAGGAAATGAGCTTGGAGGGGAGGTGAGCTCTGTTGAGGGGGCCAAGGTCAGCAAACAGGACAAAAAGACCAGCTTGGGGGTAGTCATGAGGGAGGTTGTAGACAAAGACACAAGAAGATGGAGAGGCAGGGTCGGGAGGTTTTGCAGTCATCCTACGAGTCTGCTTACTTTACAAGTTGAAACTGACAGTTTGATGAAAAGGCAAAAATAAAGCAGCTAGGAGAGAAGCTTCAACGGAGCAATACTTGCAAAAAATGTTGTGATTATTGCAATGCTTAGTTTGTATTTTGTGATAGTTTCGGTGTCCTTTTTTCTAAGACACACACATATATGTTAATTGGAAAAGACTATTTAGATTATTACGGACTATCCCGAGCGACTGGATGATCATAAATCGTATCAGAACTAATCACCAACCGAACATTAGTCCGATCACGTATCTCCAACCCGACATGGCTTTGCCATCGCTCTGCCATCTTTAGATTTCAGATTTTCAAGGAAGAAACCTAACACAGGTGCTAATCAGCAGAAAACCGAATTGTATAGGTAACTATATTGAGTGAATTGTATGGTTGAACTAAAGTGAGAGTGAGTTATAGATTGTGAAGGTTCCAAAACATATATTTGGAATTGACGTCGTCTTCTTATTATAGTAAGAATGTACGATGTTCAAGTAAATACAGAACATAAAGGGCACAGGATTGATGGCCTGACGATACACAGATCATATGAACATAATCTTTATTTTCTTTCAAAAACATGAAGTTGGTATAGTCAAGCTTATCAAATCAAATCATATCATATGCAGGCAAAAGGAAGAGCAGCAACTCTCACACAAAACCATTACAGTCATTGAACATAAACGAGATGAGACAACCAAGTAAATGAACAAAAAACCCGATCTTGTAACAGTTGATCCAATCTTTGCAAACCCAAAATATTATTTAAAGTAGTTGAAAATTGTAAAATAGGTTTACCGGTTCAGTGAGATCCCACGAAACGTGCCCTCATCTCGTCCATGAGCTGCTCGCTTTGTTGTAGCTTCTCTTCCAGCTGCTTTACCTTTGCATGTTCATTTTGCAGTCTCTCTTCCAACTGTCGGTTGTGTTGTTTGAGCTGCTCTATTTGCTCTTCCAATGGCTCAACAACCTTCACAAATTCATTTCTCATTCTCTGAGCATGCTGTTCCTTCCTTTTCTTTTCCATTTCCTCCATCCTCATAGTTCGTAATCGTTTCATTGCATCCTTCATCACAGCAGACACATTTGGTAACAATGAACTTTTAGATGTCGCTCTGACGTGTCCTTTCCTCCGTTCACATTTTGTAAGAAGAGTCCACCAGTTAGGAGTTGTAGGTATTTCCCTGTGTCTCAGAGCACTGGTATGAACTTCATATCCCAACACGGAATCTTTGAGCGGGACAAAACTCGGCCTATAAGCAATCGCTCTGAGGAGACCATGACCAGAACCTATACATCTAAAGCCTTCTAGATCTGGATTATACGAGAAGACAATAGTGGATACGTGTTTGTTGTTTACCAACAATATTTCACCATTGTCCATACAAGTTACAGGTTGCACACAATATTCATCTATCCTCCGGCCCGTTGCATTACATGGCAATGGCAAAGAATACATCTTTGTCCATGAATCTTCAACACCATATTCCTTCATCAACCATATATCCATGCCTTCATTCGTATATTCAGTTATAAACAGGCAGCCTAACAATTCTCCGACTTGACATGACCGCAAAGTATTCAACTTATTTTTACTGAAGGAGGATGGAAGTGGAACTCTTCCAAACTGGTCATCTTCAAAATCAAAAGTAAGAATATGAATATCATATTCATCTGATAGCCAATGAAGAGTACCATGCAAGAAGGTGCCCTGCATCCGAAACGTATACCGATCAAGTGCGTCAGAAACATCAGAAGGACAAGGGCCTAAAGACTTCCAAGAACATCCTTTCTCAATCGTGCAAGTCTCGGCTAATCTCCCGGTGACGCTACTGACTATTCGCAAAAGTTTGTATTGATTTGCCTTTCTGCTAAAACCCAACCCATAACCACAACAATTCCTAAGAACATTGTATCTTTTAAGTGTAATGAACTCACTAGTACAAGGATTCCATACCACAACAAATCTATTACGGTCCCCACCATAGTAGCAAAGCAATCCATTACAGGAATTGGAAAAATTGAAATCACCCGTTACAGTCTGGTAATCGAGAGTATTGTTAGGCTCGGGGATTTGAAATAAGGTATTGAGCTTGACATCAAGAGGGTCAACATTATTGAGGCAATGGAAGTTACCCATGTGAAGCTTTAGCGTGTCTTTGTCATTGTAGAGTTGAAAGAAAACCTCAGTGGGTGCTTTGGTTTGGTGGAGCTGGGTAAACTCAGGGTCTCTGGAGAGATTGAGCCATGATTTGCAGGCACACTTGCAGGCTGTTAGGGTTTTGAAGGGCAATCTGCAGAGGATATCCATGAGAATTGGGGTTGGGAGATTTGTGATGAAACAGGAGGAGGAAGAAGGAGCAAGTTTCATTCCTTTAGCTGATTTGTTGCACCGAACTTCCATGGCGACGGGAGAGCAAAAGAGTTAATGTTTAAAAGTAGGGTTTGGTCTCTCTTTTTTTTTTTTTGAGGGGAATATATCATGTATTAGGGTTTGGTCTCTTAAATACTGATTAGTTCTGATTCGGTTTATAAAACCAAACTTTATCACGTGAGATGTTTAAAAAACTAAATTGAACTTTGCGTGGGCTTGTCGTGCGCTTGTACGGTCTGGCGAGGTTTGCATGTCTTGTAGTTTAGTTGCTTTATCGGTTTTTGGTTTCACCGCTTGTTGTTTTGTCTGGTTCAACAATACCGCTTACCTTTGGTCCGTTTTGCGAGAAGACTTTTTGTTGGTTGTCTTTCCAACTGGAGATGGTGGTTTCCCTATGGTTACTCTGTTGCTCCTCTTTGATGTCCAACATCGGTCCCCGTAAGACGTGGCTTGGGTTGTTGGAACTCGAAGTGTTGGGTCGTCGGAAGCCTGGGAGTTCTCTCCGTCCTTTTGTTTGGTTCATTGGAGTCGGGCTCGCAGGACTCCCTAGCTCTAGGGACATCTCTAAGGAGCAGTGGGGCTTCGACTTCCCAGCCGGAGTTTCTCTATTGTCCTTGACTCGGTGGATTTGTTCTTTGTTGTGGACCTGCAGTGTGTTATCAGCAGCCCTCGCGGTGAAGTGCAGATCCGACGCACGCAGATGGTTATGACACCGGAATTTTTGGTGTTGGCCACCGGTGTAACCGCTCTGTTGTCGATGTGCTCCTAATGATAATGTTGGTGGGGCCTCTCGCGTCTCCTTGTGACCTCGGTTGGCAAGGTTCTCTGTTCACTTCCTTTTCTTCGTAGTCACTTATGGAGGCTCTGCTCTTTTCCTAATTCTTGATCCGGTTCGATCGTTTCTGTTTCTCCACCTATGTTTTGGTGACGGCTCGCTGGTTGTGGTGTTGGTCCCCGACCGATTGTCATTGGTCTTTTGACCTCTTTTTGAAGTCGACTGGATTTTATTTCTCTTGGTTTTAAAAATTATGTGAATCTTATCATCGGACTATCTCTGCCGTTAAAACATGATTGAGGCAACAGAAGTTACCCATGTGAAGCTTTAATGTGTTTTTGTCATTGTAGAGTTGAAGGAAAACCTCAGTGGGTGCTTTGGCTTGGTGTAGCTGGGTAAACTCAAGGTCTCTCGATATATTGAGCCATGATTTGCAGACACACTTGCGGGCTGTTAGGGTTTCGATGGGCAGTCTGCAGAGGATCTCTATGAAAATTGGGGTTGGGAGAACCCCTGAACATATGGTGACAGTGATCTCATCAAATTCTAACACGGTACTCTTCTACCATCTCCGTGTTAGAATTTAATTACTTTAGGTGATCTCTTGCAACTATCTTCCATGGCGACGGGAGACGAAAGAGTTAATTTTTCGAGGTTGAGAGTTGGAAATATGTGGCGGTGATTGGTTTTGATTCGATCTGGAACTTTTGAGACGCTCATGGTTGTCGGTGCTAAGTCCATGAATCCGTGTTAATCCAAATCTTTTTCATGTCTGATATTTGTGTCTTAGAAAAAACGAAACGTTAAAAGTACCAGAAGAAATATAAACAAGCAATTTTTGCAATTACACTCTACAAATTCATCTCTTCATCTCTTCAAACAGCTCCATCCTTTGCTTTTCCATTTCCTCCTCTCTCATAAGTTCTATTCCATTCATTATAGAAGCGTCACTTGAGCTAACATTGCAGGGTCAGGGGTTTGAATTAATTATCCTTCAATCAAATGTCTCAATTAAATTTGTGTTAGTTTATTAGACATACAAGTAGAAAAATTACAACGACTATGACACGTAAACAAAATACTATAATTCGAAACAATCTTAAAGTATTTTTGAAACCGGAATTGGGAATAAGTGGAGACCTGATAATCTAGTTTTTTTTATCAGCTAAAAAAACGGTTTTATTCGCTCTCAGAACGAGAGGAAGAGAGCAGAACAGACAGAAGAAGAAAACCAAAAGGCGCGCGAAGGTTACAAAATATCCTGAAACATTTTGATGGTGGCCTTATTGCCATACGAAGAGTTGAAGCCCATCGACTTGCAGAGGGCCCAGGCACGCTTGGCCTCTGACTTCTTCCGGAGCGAGCGAGTGGGGCTAACGTCTTTAAGGACCTGAACTTGCTTCTGACGACCGGATCTTATCCTTTTGTTCTTCCGATTGGGTCGAGAGAGGATTGGGGTCGGGGCGACAGAAGGGGAGGCCAAGTCGACAATGAAAGCCGAGAAACTGACAGGCTCGAGCCTGGGAGGAGCAGAGGGAGACCTGGGCTTGAGAGGAGCAGTGAGGGGCCTGGGCTTGGGGTCAGGAGCACTGTCAGGGCCCAGGACCGAGCCCAAGATCACAGGCCCAGTATGCTGAGTGACCAAATCCAAGCCTCGAGAAGAGGCTGAACCCGAAGCTCGAGAAGCTTCGGGACTCAAAATCTTGAGAACCGAAGCGTCGCGCTTGGGAAAAGTAGGGACGAGTCTCGGGGGACCTTCGCCGGAGGAGTCGAGGAGATGGAGCCATGAACCGGCCTCGGAAACTGGCCGCAAGAAGGAGAGAGGGCATGGTCGCCGGCGATGAAACCATCCCGAACCTCCTCTTCTTCTTCGCCTTCAAGGACAATTCACCATCTTTTAAGTAGATGGAGCTACGGAAAAGCCGATTCCGAACATCAACGAGGTCGCCATGAGGATTAGGAACCGGGGGCCTCACTTCGCTCTCAGGAGCTTCCACGGTCAAACCCTTCCTTCGAGCAGGGTCAGAAACCCCCAAATTTCTAGGGTTGCGATGCTCCGGCGAGGGAGAGGGACGGGGGAGGTGAAGAGAGGGAGAAGCCCCCCAATAAAGCTCACGACTAGCTTCTCTAACTTCGGAATCGACCGGTCAGGCTCAGAGTCTTCCAATTCGAGGTCGGTGAGTTCGAGTTCCGAGTCGGGGACGAGATGAGACTCCATGTCCGAAACGCTAACCTCGAAATCAGAGCCATCGATTTGAAGAACAACTTTCAGAAGCTCATGCCTCCTCGTTTCTTCAAAGCCCAGTTCTCGGATAGCCTCTCTATGCATCTCAGCCTCCCCCACCTTCGTTTCAACAGCATATCCCATGCCGAAAGCAGAGGCCCTTTTCTGCTTCGACCTCTTGGCCTTGAACCTTCCTGGATCCTCAGAAGCCGACATCGATCTCTGGAAGCGTTCACCTGCCAGATTCTCGTCACAATCTCGGTCCTTCATCCTTCGATCACATATATGAATGAATCCACCTGGATTTGTTTCAGCAAAGGAAGAGCAAGTCATCCACAAAAACAGCACCAAAATCACTTAAATGCTTATACATAGCAACACACATTGTCATATCTTGGATTAATCAAACCACGGAAATTGCATCCACCATAACTAAAATATAAGCATTCAAGTACTTATAGTCAATTCATTACAGAGTCATTGCACTTAATACTGAACATAAAGGAGATGAAATGAAACAACCCAAGTAGATGAGCAAAAACCAGCATGCAAAACTCAATTTGAAGCAACAGATCCAATCTTTACCAACCCAAAATATTGTTTCATCATTTGAATATTCATTTGTTAGATTTCCTCCTTGAGCTGCTTGCTTTGTTGTACTTCTCTTCCAGTTGTTTTACCTTTGCCTTCTCATCTTGCAGTTTCTCCTCCAACCGTTGGTTATGTCGTTTGAGCAGCTCTATTTGCTTTTCTAGCGGCTCAACAACCTTCCTTTTCTTTTCCGTCTCCTCCTTCCTCTTAGTTACCTTCATCTTTTCATCTTGCAGCCTCTCTAGTTTTCTTTTGGTCTGCAGTCTCTCTAGTTGCTTTTTGAACGGCTCAACAACCTTCCTTGAACTTTGAGATGTGGCTTTAACATGTCCTTTCCTCTTTCCACCCTCTGTAAGACAAGTCCACCAACTAGGACTTGTAAGAAGACTCCACCAATCAAGAGTTGTAGACATCTTTCTGTGTTTCAAAGCGCTGACATGAACTTTATATCCCAACATTGAATCTTTGAGTGGGACAAGACTCGGCCTATAAGGAATCACTCTGACGGGACCAAGATCAGGACCTATAAGTCTAAAGCCTTCTTGATCTGGATTATATGAGAAGACAAGAGTGGACATGAATCCGGCGTCTACCAACAGTATTTCACTATTGTCCATACAAGTTACAGGTAGGAAGCAATTTTGATTTAGCCCCTCACCCTTTACAATCCGGGGCAAAGAATACATTTTTGTCCATGAATCTTGAACACCGTATTCCTTCATCAACCATATGTTCATGCCTTCACTCGTATATTCAGTTATAAACAGGCAACCTGACAATTCTCCGACTTGACATAACCAAATATTAGTTTTGTCAGAGGAGGGTGGAAGTGGAACTCTTCCAAACCGATCATCTTCAAAATCAAAAGTAGGTATATCAATATCAGATTCGTTCTTGCTAGGCCAATGAAGAGTACCGTGCAAGAAAGTGGGATCCTTATCCATGCGGTAGAAGTAGTCAATTGCCTCCGAGACATAAGACGGACAAGGACCTAAAGTGTTCCAAGAGCATCCTTCCTCAATCGTGCAAATCTCAGCTACAACATTCTTACCAAGTGACTCCCCGGTCCTTTGACCGACTAGTCGCAAAAGTTTGTATTTGTTTGTCTTTCTGCTAAAACCCAACCCATAACGGCAACAATTCCATGTTGCAGGTGCCGGAATTGTAATGAACTCTCTGGTACAAGGATTCCATATCACAGCAAACCTGTTACCATACCCACCATAGTAGCAAAGCAACCCATTACAGGAATTGGAAAATTTGAAATCACCCATTGCAGCCCCGTAATTGAGAGTATTGTTGGACCTAACACTGAATTTGGGGAGCTCGAATAAAGTATTGAACTTCACATCAAGAGGGTCGAAATTATTGAGGCAATGGAAGTTACCCATGTGAAGCTTTATCGAGTCGTCCTCATGATCGAGTTGAAAGCAAACCTCAGTGGGTGCTTTGGCTCGGTGGAGCTGGGTAAAGTAAGGGTCTTTGGAGAGATTGAGCCATGATTTGCAGACACACTTGCAGGCAGCTAGGGTTTTGAGGGGCAATCTGCAGAGGATCTCCATGAGAATTGGGGTTGGGAGATTTGTGATGAAACAAGAGGAGGAAGAAGGAGCCAGTTTCATTCCTTTAGCTGATTTCTTGCAACGAACTTCCATGGCGTCGGGAGAGCAGAGTGTTAATGTTTCGAGGTAGGGTTTAGTTCTGATTCGGTTTATAAAACCAAACTTTATCACGTGAGAAGTATAAAAAACTAGACTTTACTGAGAGTGAAATTGAGAATTGGAAATATGTGGTCGGATTAGTTTGTGATAGGTGATTAGTTATGATTCGATTTAAAACTTTTGAGCCGAAAGCATGGGAGTTCTCTCCGTCCTTGACTTGGTTCGAGCCGGACTCCCTAGCCCTAGGGAGGGACATCTCTAGGTAGCAGTGGTGCTTCGACTTCCCAGCTGGAGTTTCTCTGCTGTCCTTGACTCAGTGGATTTGTTCTTGTGTGGACCTGCAGTGCGTTGTCAGCCGCTGTTAACAATTACTTGGAGACCAAGACGCAGTTAATTATTTGGAGAACAAGACACGATCAATTACTTGAAAATCAAGTCATATCAATTATTTCTTTTATGTATGCACGTAATATTGCTAGGCTCTTTGTTTCCTTATTTACCTCTCCCCTCTCTTGTATAAATAGCACCTATTGTATAATGAATTCATCAAGAAAAATAGACACAAATTGTGTACTTTTACAGCCGCCCTCGTTGTGAAGTGGCAGATCTGAGTCACGCAGATGGTTCTGATCACCGGAATATTAGGTGTTGGCCATCGGAGTAATCGTCTCTGTTATCGATATGCTCCTAATGATAGTGTTGGTGGGGCCTCTTGCGTCTCCTCGTGGCCTCGGTTGGTAAGGTTCTCTTTTCACTTCCTTTTATTTTTAGTCACTTGAGGAGGCTATACTCTTTCCCTAATCGTTGACTCGATTCGATCTTTTATGTTTCTTCACCTATGTGTTGGTGAGGGCTCGTTGGTTGTAGTATTGCCCCCGACTGTGAAGATCGAGACTTGTGCACTCATAGACGTATTAATATAAAAAAAAGGAGCTAACTAAATCTTTTGGGCTGGACTTGCGCAGCCCATATGTTAAAGATTGGTTTTAGCGTGAGGCCTTGTTTATAAAAGAAAAAAAAATGAAAAAGGAATCATTAAAACCTACACGGTTACGTAACACCAGCTTCCATCCCCTCTTTCTCTTCTCTGCAACAAACAGCGCCGTCGGAGTGTCTTGGAGCAAGGAGAGCTCGTCACCGCCGGTCGGAGCGAGGGCGTCACGTCGTCGAAATGATACCGGACT
>JAYMSV010000579.1:0-16218 GCA_036897745.1 Erodium moschatum | reverse complement strand
GCTCCTCGGTGTAGTGTCCATGATGGCCTCCACAACGGCCATCGGACCACCGAGCTAGCTCTTCTTCTGCAAGATCAAGCAAATCTTTTTCTCCAACTCCTTGGAAAGTCTTCAACAAGTCGGTTCCAAATGGCATCAACTCTAAGACCAAGCTCATCGGGGGAGAAGGGTTACAGCAACAATGTTGGGGAAGAAGGAAGCTTTGGTCACTCCCAAACATCTTCCCATCTCAGAAATTATCTCAAAGAAGTATATGGAGAAGAGTCTAATTATCAACCAGAACAGGACTATTTCAAAAAATCAACAAATGGGATTTGGAGGAAAATGAGGAAGCTTAATACTCACACATCATCAATCGGGCCACCACCTGGCTTTGAGCACAAGGAAAAATTAGATTGGAACTCTAGGAAACGACATAAAGGAGAAACAAGCAACCCAGATTTCGAAAGGAGATGGAGAAGAAGATTGGGTCCTCAGAATATTGACTATGGAGATAGAGGGTGGTCTGAGGTTAGTTTGGGCACACCGGAACATTGGGTATTTGTGAGAAACATTCCACCTTAATCCTCTTGTGTCTGGATAGAAGAACAATTCAAGGAAGCTGGTCGGATCCTGGCTGTAGAAGCTCTAACCAAACCTAACCTTAGAGGAAGATGGTTTGCTTTTATCAAATTCAGAACAGAGGAGGAGCTTCACTTGGAAATTGAAATGTATAATGGATGGCATTTATGTGGGCACAAAGTGTTCCTGGAAAAAGCTTGGAGGAAAAAACACCAGAACCACATTCAAGCTAGACTTCAATGGAGACAGAAGAACCCAACACTTCAGAAACTTCAGAACAGTAAAAAACCAATTGACTTAGAACACCAACCTACACAAGGCGCTCTGGATGACACTTCAATCCCAATCAGGATGGGTTCTATAGTCACAACTCAGAAAGAATTGGTCCAACGCTCCATCTTAGCAATTTCCTATAGGAACCTAAGCGCCAAGGGGATAATGAGGGAGATAATATTGGAAGGTGTTACGGAGGTTCAGGTTAGAGATCTGGGTCAAAGATGTGTGCTGGTCTCTTGTCCGGACAAGGACTTTCAGAAGCTGATCCTCCAAGAGAAACGACAGATGGATGAAGAATTGGTTCGTTACAATCCAGGACAAACAAAACATTTGCATGAAGTCAGGAAAATTGCAATGGGTTGCTATTCATGGCATACCATTTCATGCTTGGTGTCAAGAAACAATGGCTGCAGCGATTGCCCAGGTGGGGGAGCTAGTCTACATTCATCCATCAACAATACAAGGCTGGGACATTGAGGAAGCCTTAGTTTTGATCCATTCTAAAGCTCTGCAACCAATCAACAAGATAACGAACTTTCATCTGGGGAAAACCACTTATGAGATACTTGTTACCTCCTTTGATCCGAACTTATTACCTCAATGGGATGTGCAAAACTCTCTGGAATCAGATTCCTCTACTAAATCCTCTTCACAATCAAGTCAATTCACCACACCAACACAAACCTTACAAACAACAAATACACCAATTTGTCATAATGTCTCAGAGGTTCCTTCAGTGGAAGAGATTGAGAAGGAAGAAGAGGAAGACTCAGAGGAGAACGATAAGGAAGAAGAGGAAGCTATAGTGGAGCCTGCACAAAAAGACAATCCACGAGTCACAGTTGCTATAGATCGACTAACCCTTTCAGTTGAAAATCAGATTGTTGACTTAGGATTGGAGGAAGATCAAGTTGGAGTGACAAATTGTTTGACAGACCAGTTTTTAATGAACCGTTACAGATGTGAAGACACCATCTTTCCTATTATGGATCTAGATTTAATGGAAGAAGAAGCGTTGAGAGTTATTCCAGACAAACAGGGGTTGGTAAAGTCCATCAATGCTCAGCACCAGACAAAAGGAATTTCTCAGACAGAAGGAATGTGTCAATTAATTACACCAATCATCTCCACTCTCATTCCTGAGGACATTCCTCAACCTACGTTCCAAGTGCAGAAAGTTGGGGTTCACTTGTTAAACCAGATTGTTAAAGACACTTTTGATCCTTCAGCCACCTTCATCTCCATCGTTAGTCCTACTACACAAACCTTAGATCTGCAAATCGTTGCATCAAGAGAAGTTGAGGAGTTATTAACTTTACCCAGGAGTTTAGAACCAGCGGATAAAGAAGGAACATTTGAGCTGGCAAATTTAGCTGAGCCTACAGCTAAGACTTGGGAAAAGGAAATTGCAGGTGTTATTAATAAGACAGTAAGGGTTCCATTAGACATTGCCACTGAGGGTCCACACCCATCTACTCCAAAGTACAACCTGATTCAAAAATCAAAGGAGAAGAGAAGAGTTATGGAGGGAAATAAAAATTTCAACTTTCAAGCCCAAGGAGAACTAACTACCACGGATATACATTCTCAGTACAAGGCCAATAGAGGTGGCAAGAAAAGAAACTCAAAAAAGCCTCAAGTATCATATGTCTATGACACAAGATCAAGGAGAGGGAAAGCTATTACTCACTTATCCTTGACGCCTATCAACAACCCTTCTTCAAATCGTTTGGCCACTCCACAGAGCCACACAGAGGCTAAAAGTCCCTGGGATTATTGTAAATCCATAGGACTCAGAGCTTTTGTTGCAGATGAACTTGTTATAGACCAATTCGATAACTTAGAAGCATAAATCAATCAGAAAGTCAACTTTGAAGCAGACTCAGGTGATGAATTCACGGATCTTGAACAGGATGATGAGGATTAATTGGTTGGCTTGGTGGTTGAGGATCAAGACTGTTGCCTGGATGAGATAGATTCTCAATCCAGACTACAAAACCACTAATCTCAGAATGAAGATCCTCTCTTGGAATATGAGAGGATCTGTCTCCGTTCAGAAACGAAGAGTGCTGCGAGATTTAATTAGTAATCAGAAGCCGGATTTCGTTTTGCTTCAAGAAACAAAACTGCAAGTTTTCCCTCCCCTCTTTTTGGCATCTGTGGGTTTAAATCATGGCTGGGATCAGGTTCACATTGATGCTGAGGGTCTCTCAGGTGGGATTTGCTCTATATGGAATACAGCCTATTTTCAAGCATCCTCCACAAAAAGGATTCATCATGCTATTATTTGGTCGGGTTTCTCACCTCAATGGAATGTATCTTTGTCAATCATAAACGTTTATGCTCCCTGCGATCTAAGAGAGAGAAGAATCCTTTGGCTCAATCTAATCTCAGAAATTCAAGGATTGGAAAATCTTTATATTTGTGCAGGAGATTTTAACTCTATCCTCCATCCTTCAGAGAAATCTTCCCAATCCTCTGCTTCAGCAAGTATCAGAAGCTTTGAACATTTCATTATGGAAGCTCCTCTGCTTGATTTGCCTCTCAGTGGAGGAATTTACACCTGGTTTGGTCAGAAATCCCGAGCCTCCAGACTTGA
This sequence comes from Erodium moschatum, assembly GCA_036897745.1. Classification (NCBI taxonomy): domain Eukaryota; kingdom Viridiplantae; phylum Streptophyta; class Magnoliopsida; order Geraniales; family Geraniaceae; genus Erodium; species Erodium moschatum. The sequence goes on along the minus strand of JAYMSV010000579.1, from coordinate 12,782 downwards.
CAAGTTTTTACTTGCTCCGCAAGTAATTGCTGAGTTTAAAAATCTATCTCAGTTTTGCCTCCCCAGAGCCATTTCTGATCATAAGCCAGTGATTCTTACTGATCCTCAAGTAGATTGGGGGCCTAAGCCATTCAAATTTATCAATGCCTGGCTGGAGCATCCTCTTTTCTTCTCCACCATCTGCAAGTTTTGGTTAGACTTGAGGTTCCAAGGCAATCCTCAATTTGTCTTATGGAATAAACTTAAAAGCCTCAGAACTTTTCTCAGACAATGGAACAAGGATGTCTTTGGTTCTTTGGATAAAGATATCCTATCTTTGAAATTGCAGATTGACTCCTTGGATGCTCTTTGTGAAGATAGATCATTATCAGATTCAGAGATAGCTAGTAGGGGACTTCTCTCAGCATTACTCATTCAAAAATTAAAATTTCAAGCAAAGTTTTGGTGTCAAAAGGCTAAAATGAAGTGGAATAGAGAAGGAGATAAATGTACAAAATTCTACCACATTATTGCTAACTATGCTGGGATAAAAAAGAAAATATCTATGATCAAAGTTGGAAGCCACCTGCTCACTACTCCTGAAGATATCAGACTTGCAGCCTCCAATCATTTTGAAGCAAGATTTCAGAAATCAAGATCAATCTCAGTTGATGTCTCCCTTCTCCCCTTTAACAAAATCTCTGAAGCCAAAGCCCTCTTCTTGACAAGGCCCTTCTCTGAAGCAGAAGTTCTGGCTGCCATTATGGCCTGTGATGGAAATAAAGCTCTTGGCCCTGATGGATTCTCCCTCAAATTTTACCAGAAATGCTGGATCTTCTTAAAGAATGATTTGATGAATTACCTCCTATATTTTCAGCAGGCAAAATCTCTGTGCAGAGGAGTGAATTCCTCCTTCTTCACAATGATCCCTAAGCTCCCAAACCCTGTAAGTTTTGATGACTTTAGACCTATAAGTTTGATAGGGTCTCTTTATAAGATCTTGTCTAAAGTGTTAGCTGCAAGATTAAAAATTGTCATGGACTACTTGGTTAGTGATGTTCAATCAGGCTTTATAGCTGGGAGGCAAATCCTTGATGGGGTTTTGGTAGCTACTGAATTGATCCACTCCATCAAGATCTCAAAAGAGGAAGTTATCATTTTCAAAATAGACTTCGAAAAAGCCTATGATCACCTGGATTGGGGTTATCTAGATATGGTGATGTCTCTCATGGGGTTCTCTGATGTTTGGAGATCTTGGATGCTAGGCTGCTTTCAAGCTTGGGTCTCTGTATTGATCAATGGCTCACCTTCCTCTGACTTTAAATTGTCTAGAGGCCTTATACAAGGATGCTCCTTATCTCCTCTGTTGTTTGCTCTTGCTGCTGAAGGTCTCCACTTAATTATTGAACAAGGCATTGCTTCTGGAAACCTGGAAGGTCTACAATGTGGTTCTGATAATGCTCCTATCATTTCCCATTTACAATTTGCTGATGACACTCTCATCATCATCAAAGCAAATTTAGCCCACATCAAAAATCTCAAATCTTCTCTCAAAGCTTTCCAGTTAGCCTCTGGTCTCAAAATAAACTTCCACAAGTCAAAAGTCTCACTTCTCAATCCAGCCTCAATCTCCATTGACCAAGTCACTCAAATTCTGGGCTGTGAGGCAGTGGAACTCCCCTTTGATTACCTGGGTTTTCAGCTGGGTGCTAATCCAAGGAGATACAAAACTTGGATTCCAATCATCTCAAAATTCAAAAAGAAACTCAGTCTATGGCAAGCAAATCATCACAGCTTTGGAGGTAGAATTACTTTAATCAAATCATCACTCTCCTCTCTGCCTCTCTACTATATGTCACTCTTCAAAGCACCTAAAAAAGTTATAAGAGAAATGGAGATGTGGCAGAGGAGATTTCTCTGGAATGGCACTATTTCTAGAAAAGTCCTGCACAAGGTGAAATGGAACTTGATCTGTCAGCCAAAGTCCAAGGGAGGTTTGGGAATCATCAATTTGTTTATTATGAATGCTGCACTTTTGGCTAAGTGGTGGTGGAGGTATGCTATTGAATCCTCATCACTTTGGAAAAAATTCATTGCTGCTAAATATGGTTGGAGTGCTGAGGATTGGGATTTATCATCATTTCAAATCTCTGGAAATCAAAACTTTCTGAGTCATATACAAATTCTCCTATCAGATCCTAAATTCAGTCAGGCAGTGGGATTTGCAGGACTGGAATGGGTAGTCAAAAATGGCTCCAGAGTGAATTTCTGGGAAGATGTCTGGATTCTAGATACCCCACTTAAATCCAGATTCCAAAGATTGTATCATCTTTGCCTCCACAAAAATCATAAAGTAATTCATTTCTGGAGCAATAATGATTGGTACTTGGTATTCAGAAGAGTGTTGAGAGGCTGGGAGTTGGGGGATCTAAGATCACTTACTCATTTGTTGTCTTCCTTCTCAATACAAGAAGAGGGAGAAGATATAGTCAACTGGAAAATTCATCATGCTGGCTTCAAAGTTAAGAAAATGTACACCTTTCTTCAGGATCAAGCCTCTCAAGATCTCCCTTGGGCCAAGATTCTCTAGTCTCCTTCCCTTCCTCCTAAAATTTCTGCCTTTGCTTGGCTTGGTTGTCACAATGCTATACCCACAAAGCTCTTTCTGGATGCTAGAGGCCTCTCCCTAGCTTTCGATGACACTTTGTGCCCCTTCTGCAATTGGGATTTTGAAGATATCAATCATCTCCTTCTAAACTGCCATAAAGTTTGGGAAATTTGGTCTGAAATTCTGAAATGGTGGGGTTTCTTTGGGACTCCTAGTGGTAATTATCACAGTTTTCTTCTCTCCTGGTCTGGCTTCTGTCCTAGGAGATCTCAAGAGCAATGGCAGAACATTTGTTTCATCACCTTGTGGCACATCTGGTTGGCTAGAAATGGAATCATTTTTCAAAAATTCCTTCTCTTCCCCTTTGGAAATTGTAGGCAAAATCCAAAGTTATGCTTTTAACTTGGAATGGTCTTTGTTCACCAAATTTGATTATTTCTCCTTTGACAAGTGGAGAGCCTCTCCTCTTTCCTGCTTTAGGAAAAAGAGACTGGTCTACTGTCTACTAATATGGGGGGTCTCGGGCGGGTTAGGGTTGGGTTTGGTGAGAGGGGAAGGTTGGGAAGGTTACAGTTCATTGGGGGTTTTTTAATTCAGTCTAGTGAGTGGGTAGTTGGTGTTTCTTTCATTGATCTCTCCTAGATCAATTTCTAAGATTTGTGAGTGGGTAGCGCTATTTGTTTCTGGGCTGAGTGTTTGCTTTTCTGTATGTTTTGATTTAAATGTGGGCTGCATTTCTCAAGCTTCCTCTGGTGGTTGGGCCCGGATTATTCTTCTGCAGGAATTGCTTCAGACTTCTTATTCTAAGGCACTCCACGATTGATAGCCCTTGTGTCCTCAAAGCCTTGTTGGACGCGGTTACAATTGCTGCAGTTAAATCTCTTGTATTGTTGCAGAACTATTTAGCCGGTCGTTTTCTCCATTTTGGTTGCAGACCCTCGGTTGCTGGGTCCCTTGTGTGACTGTTGTCTCTCAGGAAAGGAGAACTTCTGCAATCTCGATTGTTGAGAATGCTTATTGGTTACAGGCCCTCCTTGTGGACTTCATCAACTCTTTGGTGATCCAATGAGAGGCAACTCGTTAGTTCCTGCAACCTCCTCATTCAAGATAGTTGCAGTTGATCTTTATGTTTCTTCTGCTTACTTGCGACGCAAGCCTCTGGTTTAGTGCATAGATCTTGGTTGCTTAGGCTGCAAATAACTTTCGTATCAAAAATTGTATTTAGGGTTATTGATCCCGTTGATTGGGTACCTTATTTTCGAGGATTTCATCCTTGGCCCTTTTTTCTTCCCGAAAATTGGGTCCTTAATACAAAAACCTGCTTATCAAAAAAAAACAGCGACTAAATTAGAAACATCGGTCACTGTTGAAGTTTCAACAGTGACCAAGATTTAATTTAGTCATTGTTGAAACTTTCAACAGCGACCGAAATTGTTTCGTTTGTTGTTTTTTTAGATCAGCAATTTTATAAAACTCTACATTTGAAGTAAAAGAAGAGATAAGGACTAAGCCTCAAAAACAGATACAAAACAAGGCAATCTCAAGGAGATTCCGAACAATTAATTTGTTGTTGAAACCGGACAGTATACGAAAATATTATTTAAGTATCGAATCTGAAACGACATCATTTTGCAATATCGACTAAATTTTAGTTTTGTGTTTTGCTGTATTTTTAGGTGATGATATATAGCATCATATTAAGCGTAGCATCTTAGATATGTATGAATATTATTGGTTCTCATGGCTCTCTAGTTAAAAGGGTTCCGAAAAGATTTCGCCTATGAGCTACTTCAAATGATTCCTATAAATAATAGGCATAACAACATAAAAAAAAGGCAACCTTCAAATGAAGATAAGATTTACTTGCAGTCTTCTAACGAGTCATATTCACGAACAGTGAACCGTAATGAATAAATAATTATATCGCATACAACAAATGTTGGTAAATCAAGGTCTCGAATTTGAAATTTGATTACATACTCTGAAATCACTAGCCTATATGACAATCTCCTAATCGCTGAATCAATTTTAGGCATGTTCATCAGCGATATAATCCCGATGTCCTGTGAAGCTATATGCAAGACATTGTCACTAAGAATTCGAAATCATATATGGTGTACCTTTGAATGGACTGGAGCAAAATTTATATATTTGCCTTCAGTGGCATCGGCGCAAGCTCCATGGAGATGCTCGGCCGGCAAGTAACCGATAATTAGTGCCTATGTTGACTTTGATTTCCTACCACTTCCAGCAAACTTGGGATTTTTCAACATTCTGATGCTTGCAGGAGTGACTTCTACCAGTTCATCCTCTTGAATGTACTCGATGCAGTCATCCAGGCTGTACTGCAATGGTGTATCAATCACCACTGCATCAAATTATATTTTAATTGGTCAGAAAACACAAATCAGGCGAAAAATATGTAAGTGAGCATTTCGATGTAGATTTCACACTTATTCCCACATACTACATGGGAAAAAGATGAGTATTATTAAAGTTGGCTTCTTACCAGTGGTTTCTTTGTTGGAGCGGACATTAGTTGCAGCCTTCTTCTTGCAAACATTCAGGGTCAGATCTCCAGGTCGCTGATGGATTCCTACTATCTGTCCTTTGTAAACATCTGTACCAGCGCTGACAAACATCTGTCCCCTATCCTGACAACTAGAAAGTGCATAAGAAGTGACCGATCCATCCTCATATGCAACCTGAAAAATGGTTATGTAGGTTATTTTAAGGGACAATGACTAGTAATGTTCTAATACAATGCTAACTAAGTACACTGCAGTGAGAATGATCAAAGGCTAAAGGTCCTCAATCAAAAAATTGTATATTGAGACTGCAATGATGACGATGACATCAGGAAAATTACCAATGAACCCAGATCCCTGGTGCTAATATCACCAGCCCATGGTCCATAGCTGTCAAATATTGTGTTTAGAATTGCTGTGCCCCGAGAAGCTGTTAAAACTGCATTTCGCACTCCAAGAAGGCCTCGGGTTGGGATCTTATACTTGAGCAAAGTTGTTCCTTCCACCCTAAAGCACCAAAACATTTAGGGTTATTAACAGACAAAAATGTAACCAGTAATCACGTATCACTACTACCAACATAAGTTGGGTTAAGTCATAAAGAGCCTGCTTCTACATATGCAGTCACATAAATACATCACATGTCTACCTATGTATATACTATACACACCCATGTGTCCAGATTAGAACTGATTAACTATATACATGACTATGGAAACTTTTAATTTGGAAAATTACAGATATAATACAGACATAGAGAATGTTCCATGTACCCAGATTGCATATCAAACATTAGCCCGCGTCTTTTGCCAAGAAGTTCAACCACAGACCCCATGTGTTCTTCTGGTACCTCCACACTGGCAATCTGCAAGTCCAGGTTAGGAATGTTCGCCAGCAAAATAAAATGGAAATACTGTTACCCAGTAATAAGATAAATTTCCTTAACTCCTTGGATCCTTAAGCACGTACAATCTTCTTACTAATTAATGTTTATCAAACTCTTCAAAATTTTAGTCTCTTCCAGCTTCCACTTATTTCCCAATTATATTCTCATTTGAAAGGAGCCAAGGAGAGAATTAATGAAATTAAACATTCCTAGCTGTATAACAACCCTATCCACTGTTTCACATTCTAAGCATGTTTCCTCATATTTTTAATGTGTTACACTAAATAATACTTTAGTCTGATGGCAACTATTTTTTAATCTGCACATGCAAGATCAATCCCAGATTACCAAGAAGTGAGAACATTTAGAACGACGGCTACAAGAACTTCACCGTATATGGCATCACAAAGCTTCAGAAGAAGAAAAGAACATTTAATTATAGTAACTATCGAACAATCACTTCCATGTTCCTCCAAAAGCAAGCATCCTGACAAAAGTTAAACTATCTAGCACATTCACAGAAAACAAGCACTGAAGCAATCTGCTCAGCTGCAATGGAATCTGGTTTCTCAGTTTGATTGATTCTAGTGAAATATAAAACTAAAATAGAAAGTACAAGCATGCTCATAAAATAACACCATAGAATGTACTAACAAATTAAGAATGTGCCTGTGTTCACAAAACCATTTACATTTCCTTTCTCACATAAGAAGCAATAAAGTAGAATATTATTAGAAATTACCTCAAATGGTTCTAGCAACTTGTCATTCACCCTCTTGTTAATAACTTTCGGAGGCCCTACCATGAATTCATATCCTTCTCTGCGCCTGCAATACTTAACCAAGAATTAGAAATGGGCGTGCATGATAAGGAAACCCATTGGGTTGCTTATACTTACATGTTTTCTATCAGTATTGTAATATGCAAAGTGCCACGGCCACTAATAATGAATGTATCAGCGGTTTCACCATCTTCTACTTTCATTGCCAAATTTCTCTCGAGCTCACGGTACAGCCTGTCTCTTAAGTTCCTGCTAGTAACAAATTTTCCCTGAAGATAGAATAGAGAAATCATAAAATTACAGACGTATAATTGAACCATTACTAGTTGTTCCATGCTCTAGGGAAAGTGCAATAAAATAAGCACTTGCACAGCCTCTTATCCTACGGTTCAATGTCTTATAGCAAAATTTGTGAAGTTTCTCAGGCAACTTCTGTGGTAGTCACTGGCAGAGCAGATAAACGGAACAAATTTACAGCGAGAACATAAAGGAGCTTCATTTTAGCATGTATAGGACTGCAGGACATTTTGTAGCCGAAGGATTATGGTACCTCAATCTTGTCATTTGTATGTTACTATTGGTATATTAATAACCTAACTGCAATGCATCTACCATCAGTGGTATGTTGGACGAAGCATACTAAACTGCCTCCTTTGTACAATGTATTCCAAAACTACTATTGTCTTTTTGATAATTTGAAAATATGTAACAATCTGTTGGAGATTATTGAGAAACAGACATACCTCGCGACCCACAAACGGTGAAGTGTTAATGGAGAAAGCCATTTTAACTGTTGGTTCTTCAACCTTAATAGCAGGCAATGGCTTCCCAGATACTTTGTCAGCTATTGTTTCCCCAATCTGAGCAAAGAAATTACAGTATAATTTAACATTCTAAGAAACAATGAAAATAAACTCTGATAGATAATAAATATCTCGACTCTAAATTGGATATATGGAAGAAGTGACATCGAAATAGGAAAAGCAAATTGATCCCTGGGGCCATACAAACTATTGAAAATGCCTACCTGAATGTCATCAAGTCCACACACAGCACAGATGTCACCAGCTTCAACACTGTCTACAGCAACCCTACTGAATTTCTCATAGACAAAAAGTTCACTGATTCTTGCAAACCGACACGAATCTTCTGAGGTGCATACCTGGAAAATTGATACCAGTGACAGATGAGGAAAGATATGGCTTCTCTTAACACATTAATGATAACAAGAAAAGTGTCTCACACCTCGAAATAAAGACAATGGAGTAAGCATAAAGCATGGTGCTACATGGAATAGATTATATTACATAAAACTCACCTTCACGTCCAATCCTCTGCGCATGGATCCGGAATGCAAGCGTCCAATAGCAATACGTCCTTTATGTTCCTCATAATCGATATTTGTGACCTAGTAATTGTCGAGAACAAATACAATATTTGTGGTTAAAAGATGTTCATATTAACAAAGAAATATAAAAGAAAACTATAATGACTTTCAGTATTTTGGTTACAAATCAACTAAATAAAGGAGGAAAAGAAATATTACTCACCTATAAGTTGACAAACTTGACCACAGAAACTATATTTACAGTCAGTTTCATGTTCTGGGCATGACTTTTTTACTTTTAGCATATCCAGAGTGGCCTTAAAATAAGTCACTCCCTAGAAATCCATAGTACTAGGCTTGTACAAATGAACGCAGATGACTAAAACTTCATCAGAAAACAATGTTTCTATTTTAAGCGAGTTCGTATGTGTAATATCAATATATAATCAGAAGAATAAGAAAGCAAAATGTTACTTTGAGATAGAGGTCAATGATTAAATATTTCATTTACTAATTTAGTGTGCTTTTATTTATTATTGGTGCTGACTTTTATTTTGTTTTTTTGTATTAGTTGCTGAATTCTAAGTTGGGAGTGAAGGTGAAAAAAATAAGGACACTGAACCGAACCGAACATGGAATATGTTTTATTTATGTTTAGACTTTAAATCTATTATTCCTCTATCGATTAAAAACTTTTGTTTTAGTGAATATTATGATCTTAAGACTTTTATAATTCCTAATTTGTTGAATTTGTGACTTCGCTTTGAAGTTATGTGTTTTTTGAACTAGATTGTATGATATTTGCTGAATTTATTATTTTTATTATTGAGGCTTACGCCTCTATTCGCCTTGAGCCTTACGCCTTGTGAGGCTAAAGGAAAATGCCTTGGTTCCCGATTCTGCCTTTGAAAACCTTCTTTGAGATGAAACTAATGCACTGAATTGACAAATGGGAAGATTGATCTGAAAAGTAAGAAAAACAATAGAACTGAAACCCATAGGACTGCTACTGACCAGCATTTGCAGTGGACCTTGTTCGATGCGAGGTCCAGGTATGCATCTGACTATAGACTCAAATAGTGGTCCAAGATCATCTGCCAGATTTTCAGGTTCCAACCCCGCCTTTCCTTTTATGCCACTTGCATATATTGCTTGGAAATCACACTGCAAGTAGTTGATAGCAAAGAAATTCAACTTCAGATGGTACTGTCTAATTATATAAATGCATCCAACTAGCTTGAAAGTTATTGGTAAGAGCCTATGAAGAGAGAGGATAATGGTACATGAAAAAGTTGGCTTCTAAATCAACATCCAATGCATCGCTTATCGAAATGAGCATAAATAAATTATACCTGTTCATCTGTTGCATTTAGCTCTATGAAGAGTTCAAAAGTGGAATTGATGACAAACTCAGGACGAGCCGTATCTCTGTCAATCTTATTGACAACAACAACAACGGCATGGCCAAATTCAAGAGCCTTCTTTAAAACAAATCTTGTTTGTGGCATTGGGCCCTCAACAGAATCTACCTATAAAATCAGAATGTTGTATCAATTATCATTGTGATAGTCCCATCCGATGTAAAGAAAAGTCTGAGATAAAATGCTATCAACTATCTAGCTTAAAGTGTATGAGGTAAAACCGTAAGGAAAATATACTCAGGATAGGCAGAAAAGCAGAAACAAAAACAAATCATATTCAGTAACACTATTTTGCTTGGATTTATAATATCTTACAAATGAGTGCAAAGTAAGAACAAATTCATCTTCAAGCACTAAAATATCTTTTAACAGGGCAGGTGGCACATAGCCTAAACCCACCAACTGCCTGTTGTGGAATCCCAATTTATTCAAGTATTATTACCACAGTGACACACTAGACTCCCATCTTCAAGGTTCTAGAAAATAAAATGTATAATATGAAAGGCTATGTTTTAATAGCTATTGACACATGATAATAAGACAGTAATATCGATTGTAGCAGTCATCAGCAAAGCAGTAGGTTGCAGAAGAGTACCACTAGAAGAATCCCTTCTACCATATTGAGGATACGTTCCACTTCACCTCCAAAGTCTGAGTGCCCGGGTGTATCTATTATATTAATCTTGGTATCCTTATATGTAATAGATGTGTTTTTACTAAGTATTGTAATTCCCCTTTCACGCTCAATATCATTTGAGTCCATGATCCTTTCCTGCATAACTTGATTATCACGAAAAACCTGCAAAACACAAAAGGGAATGCACATTCATCAATTCATTTAAATCTGTGCACATATGTCACTGACAGTGCCAGTGGAGGGCTGGAGGGAACTTCAATCAAGGAAAAGTGCATATCTTTCTCTAGATTTAAGCACCACACATTTGGTGACCAGTAAACTTCTGTCCACGACTTGTTACCAAACATCTCATCATTGGTATCTAGACTCAATATGTAATATCAAATTACATTTCATGTGTACCATCTAGCAAATGGTTACCAAAAGGTAGATAAACCAATTGAACAAATACTTGGGGTGGCCTCTCAAACAAAAAGCATGTTCCAGTACTTGGAACTGTGAAAACCATGTCAAGGATATCATTACTATCATTTAATTTAATTTATTTATTGTTCCTTCTACTCTTTCCCTTGTAAACTCTTTCTAGCCACCAAAGCTTGCTTGTCCAATTGGTCAAGCACTTCAACTTGGGTACTTGGAACCAGGGTTCAAGTCCCAGCAGCAGTACCTCCCCACCTTTGTTCTCTATTTCCTTCCAACTCATGTTAGGCCTCTTTCTCCTCTCTCTTAAGGTGGGGTCATTCATCAATCTTATGTCCGATAGGGCTCTCTTGCTTCTACATAAGCAAGTGAAGCCCAAATATTGATCCACGCGTAGCTGATAAATAAAACAGCTCTTTTATAACCAGATTTACTCACAGCAAGGAAATGAAGTTTGGCATAGCTATAGAATTGGTTGGTTCAAATAATTACAGTAGGGTGATCGGCCTGAGTATTAATGATTGGACAAAGCATAAATGCTAGCAGACCAAGGGGCAAGAAAAACACAAAGTCTTGAGCAAAATTAGATGTTAACTTCAGAGGTGTCACCTTAGCTTGTTTCAACATAGAATCGACCAAAGTTGTCTTCCCATGATCTACATGAGCAACTATTGCGATATTCCGTATGTCGCCTCTCCTCGTTATTTGGTTCTTATTCTCTGAGACAGCATCAAAACTGATATTATAATACACTCAAGTGAACTCAGATAATATGCAAGCACAATGTTTTTCGTGCACCAACAAATAACAATAGGCAACCTCAATTGGCTCATAAAATGTTAGTTCACTCAAGGAACAGAACTCCATAGAAGTACAAAATTGACACAGAGAGAACACAGATTAATGAAGACAGTACAGAAGCTTAGCAACCTAATAATAATATTCCGAGCTTTCGGAAATCAAAACCAACAACAGTAATCAAAACTTTGCAGAGAAAACACATTATCAAGAGCAATACAATGAGGAGAAGTAAGAATTGGATTGATCAAATAGTTGGAGAGTTACCAACGGAGGGTTCAGCAACTTCAGAAACTGAGCAATTGATTGGAGCGCGAACTCCATTTTTGGAGTGCAATTTGAGTGACTTTTTGGCGGCTAGAGAAGAAGATAAGGTGAGGGCAGAGAGTCGCTTGGTAAGCAAGGGATTGGAGGAGAAGCTGGAGCTTCTGGTAGAGATAGGGCTAGGGTTAATCATGGAGCAGGGAGCTCTGTGGAAGGTCATGGCCATCTCCATTGCTCGTGTAGGAGGTGAACGAGCAGAGGGATAGAGACTACCTTAGGAGGATTTGGGAAATGAGGCTAATATCGAAACTACCTTAAGAGGATTGCGAGACTCATCGCTCTCGCTATGGCTATGCTTTTGGCCGGTCCTGATTACTCCGCGTCACCACCTGGGCCCTCCTTCCTGCCTACGTCACTAACTTCCACCTGGCATTTCTTCTTTTGTAATAAAATGAGTTAATTGAACATAAGTGAGTTTCTTTTACTTCCGATTTTATCGAGAAATCGAACGGTATAAGCAGTTATGGATCAATTTTTTTTTAGTGTTGGACACCAATTTTTCTGTATAATGTCAAAATAATAAATATTAATATTACATAAAACCAATAATTGAAAATCATTATCAAACGCGACGTTGTGAATTCATATTTTAAAAATATTGTAAGGCATTTTCATTGTCATTGTAATTATAAACATTTTTCTCGATATATACGATTGTATCATCATTTATTGGTTTTTTATTTGATTTTCCAATTGACAAAATATATCTCTCTATGTGATCATAGTAGTATCAGTGTCAACTTGATCAATAGATAAAATCAGTGTCAACAAAATCAATAAATAAACTAATTGATAGGTAGGTTTTCTTTAAAATCTCTCTCAATAACTATAATAATTTTTTTGAAACATTGTAGAACTTCATTACTGTAAATCGCTGTTTAAAACAGCTAAAAGTACATCAGGAATTGGCATAGAGCGTCAATCATAAAGTTCCCAAATCAAAGCATTTCTAGCTAAGGTATAAGCTGCCTTATTCGCTTCTCTCCGAACAAACTGAATAGTGTAACCTCTCAGTTGATTCAGAAGAAACCGGCATTCATTGACAATGTCTCCAAAAGGAGAAATCATGATCT
>JAYMSV010000578.1:0-16228 GCA_036897745.1 Erodium moschatum | reverse complement strand
GTTTTGTGGGACGCAAAAAAGCGCTCCACAACGCAAGGGACCCGAGTCCCATAAAAACACGGGACGCGGGACGGGACACGATCCAGGACGAAGCGTTGTATGTACTCTTATAGGTGGGGGTTTTTGTCCCGAAAAAGATTAGTACATTGCATATTGACCTTTTGCCAGGTATGTACGTGCAAACAAAGGTAACGGCAAAAAAATTCGACACGAAATGTCATGTTGGGGTATGTTTTTGTAGTTGTCACTTGACAATCTATCTTACTAAACCACATAAATTTGGGTTTTTATATCAAAAGAACTGAAGACACCAACCCATATAAGAGATAAGGTCAGAAAGAAAAAAACAAAAAAATGGAGCACCCAAAACTGACAATATAGAAACACAGAAACAGTGATTCCAGCTAAATGAGATATGATTCACAAGACAATACAATATGGATAATACAACAAACCCACTTTCTGAGACAAGAACATGGTGTAGAGCCAAATGAAACCAATAAGGCCATGGATGAGGTTTTGTACATTACTAAGGACAAGAGGGACACAAACACATGTGAGAAGAAGATAAAACAAGAGACCTAAAATCTACGAGGATTTCCAAATTTCTAAAATAAAATTCAAAGAACATCATTGTACACAAAGTCTTGGCAAAATGTGAATCAAATTCAATCAACGACACCGACCTGGAAATATATAAAAATCCTAGACAGCTAATGAAGGAACATGGCCATGTTGTACAATTATAGCTCTTTGAAAGGTAGGCTTAGAAAATCAGCTGAAACGGCTTAATTACAATGAGGAGACAAACCAGAAGGAATATACTTGTATCATAAAATAAATAAATGAAATTGGAGAGAGAGAGCGAGAGATATGATAAAATCCAAGAGACCGAGCCTGATTTCTACAGAGTCACCGAACCTTGATGCTGGTTCTTGCAGGGTTTTTAGGCACCGTGGTTGGTGTTTTTGGGCCTCCACTGAGTCCTGCCCCTCACGATTTCAGCACCTTCCTCGAGTCGAAGCAGGTGCTGGCACTCGACACCGGCGGGGCGCCCCCCAGAGTCGCCGATGCCTTTGGTGTCAGAGTCGGACACAGAGGTGAGGGACTGTAGAACGTTGTTCTTCCCACACTCTCTCCTGTACTCCAAAGTCAAGGATGAAAGCTCGTGACTCTCCAAGATAGACAATGGAGCGCTCTGCAAGTATCGACAATCGGGGTTTAAGGACAAAAGGAATGGTATAGTGACCTAAACATAGCAGATATATATATACACACTTCATAGACAAGAAGTTCCAACAGAGATTCAGCAAAACTAGAACATCCTTAAGAGTCTTGACAAAAGATTAGGCTGTTGTAAACATGAGTTTTCCGGTGAATGTGTGTGGAGATGGCATGGCAAAAATAGAAGGTAAGGCATGCAAACAAGCACATTTTAGAAGTCGGAGGCTTTGGCAGTTAGAAGGGTAACTTTATTAACACACCCTCGTTGACCTTTGATTCTCAAAGACAGACTATAGACGAGGGGTTATCAATAACACACTGTCACCTTTCGTTATTCATCAAAAACCCACTGAAAAGGTGGGTTTCTGTGTTGCTGATAATCCCTCACCTATAGGGGGTTCCTCAAATTCAAAGGTCATCGAGGGGGTGTAAATAATGTTTTCCCAAATTAAAATATAGCGTACTTGATCAATAGCATTCATAGGTTCAAATTGATCAAATCATGTGGTTCAGTGATGCCAGATTCCATTTGATACCAATAAGAGGCCAGAGGTTACGTAACCGAAAGAAAAATTTGAGATTGTGGATTGAATATGATGGGCAGATGGACACACAAGTATCCTGCAGACTAGAAGATGAGACCTTTGAAGCTTAACTTCAATAAAAGTTGAACCAAGACTAGCTGAGATATTCTAATTGTGTGAGCAACAAAAAGTTAGCACTAGAAACGAAAAATTGTCACTTTTGAAGCTTTTAGTTATGGCCTAGACGATAATGAAGTAAACGATTTCCATGATTAAGAGCTAGTTTGCAGCTCTTCCCATTTAAATGATCCTAAAAAGGGTGCATTTCTATTAAGATTAATAACACCGTAATCTTCAAAGCCATATCAGAAAAGGAATTACTGAGTCAGAATTTTACCTCAAGAATCCAGCCAATGTACTTGACATTGTTAACATGCTGGTTGACATCCAGATCACTCCAACGAGGCTGCAAAATAAAAATTAGTAGGGTTAGAAAAAGATGAGGTGTGTGGTAAATATATTTGACACTATAATATTGACTTACAGATAATCCTTTGCGGACATAATCTGCAGAGTTGTCGTCAAGTTTAGGGAGTTTTCTGCTATCCTCATCTACAACAGGGGTAGCGTCCACAAAATGAGGTTCAATTTCCCCTCGAACTTCTTCAGGCATTTTGGATAATCTCCTTGTCTGTTTATTCATCATTACCCACACACTGCACACCACAAAACAATGAGTACCAATGCAAACTCATGATTTATTTTAAATAATTTTATGGAAATAACATAATTGTTGTGTTACATTGCTCGACATACAATCATGCCAAAAGCGTAAAACATGTGAATTAATGAATACCCATTTGTGTAAATCAAGATAAACTAGTTTGATTCTTTTGAAATCAAACATACCAATGCAGAATCTATAGTAGCAATAAGAAAGTGCTACCTAAATCTCTGAAACAGAATTTATACCTGGAGGCTCTTGTTAGAGTTTCACCAGTTTTACCATCACGAAGAAGCCAATCACGCCGCATACCATTTTTTCCAGATGCACTAACCCAAGTGTCTACTTGAACAACATCACCCCTGCCCGACATAATTCAGCACATTAATCTTAAATGATCAGTTTATGACCCTCCAAACAAATTTCGTAACCGATGATTCAGGTGAATTCATATACAAGGTGGTGACCACAGAGATGTTTGCATGCAGATGATGCAAAGTAAATTTACCATCTCACTAATGCTTGAACCGAGACTGATCCTCACGCATGAGAAGTAACTATTCAACAATTTAGGCAAGACACATATCATATAGAAGTGTTTATGGCTTACCAAGTTGGATAACGATCAACTAGAACCTGCATTTTAGTAACCACCCAAATTAGGTTCTTTTTGCACATCTCTGGGGTTGAACCAAATCCATCACCAAGAAGCCCAGCAGTCTTCACATGGTTCAGAGCCGTTTCCTACAGACCAAGACAACAACAACCCAGTTAATGAAGAAAACATATGAATTGAACAAATATGTTTTTGGATCATTAAGTTTTCATGGGGGGAGGAATAAGCAACAACCATACCTGCAAATGGTTCATTAATGTTTCTATAGATGCTGTTCGATCAGCACCTATCTCATAAGACCTAATTGAGAAGTTTTGTCTGAAAACAAGGCCATCCTGAACAATTCTCCCAATACCAAATGGATCCATATACATGTCCATGTCAGGTCGTTTTGTTTGCCATTCAAGCATCATCCACTGTTTCTCAGCAGCCAAAAATATTGTTGTAATAGCAGCAAGAAGCATGCTCCAATCAGGCAACTGGTTAATGAAAGTCCTGGGAGCGTGAGTTGTTGGCGAGTCATCTTCAGTCCTCATGCCATCAATTGTTGCCACACCAACTTTTGTACCATTAATCTTTGGAGGAGCTTGAGCATTGGTCTTAACCTGCAATTTAGCCGGTTTTGGTTTCACTCCTACAAAACTTGCAGACCCACAGCCGATTTTGTTGGACTTTCCTCCAGATTCCGAGGGCGTGGAAGCAACAGGGAAGAAAGATGAGGCAGCAGTAGCAGCAACCATGGTGATATCGAACAACTGACAAGTCAGGTAGGGCAGGTTGCCAGCCAAATAGCTCTATCAGTCAACTGTTTTCTCCTTAGAATAAATTAATTATAGAACTCTTCAGCAACTCCTAATTTTCTGCAAGAGCCAAAGATTCAACAAACAATCAGAACCACACAAATCATTGCTTTATGAGATCCAAAAAAGAAACAGAAGCAAAAATCAGAGAAGAATGATATAAATTCAGCTTAAATATTTCACAAAATTAAGAAGACATAAAATAAATCTCCCCAAAACAATATGCTATAAAGCATACCTACAAGACAGCCAAACAGACCCTTAATTTGTCCTAGTTTTCTCTCAATGTTTCAGGGTAACAACAGGAGAAGTTTATAAGGCATGCAAGCCAAGTTTCACAGCAAGTTTTTACTGGAAAATATTAAAACATCAAAACATGAACAAGAAATCTTTATCAGAATCAAAATTGAAAACCCAGTTTTACCAGAGAGAGAAAGAAAAACAACATGAATTTATGAACACATTCCAAATTTGCATCAAAACCAAAATTGACAAAAATCAAACCAACAAATCTACCAAACCAGTATGGGCAGATCTGACAAAAGGAACACAATCAAATCCACAGAAACTCAATCCTTTCAAAATCACCAAACAAACAAAACATTCCGAAATCAATTTCCAAATCTCAGATCTCTCCACACTCGCGACTCACTCGATACTCTCCCTACGCCATTTCCCCCACTCATCAACACGCAAGACCCAAACACCACCTCAGAGCACGCAACTCCCACTTTCCTCCTCTTTCCCGACCGTACCTCAACTTTCCCGGCAGCCAAACAACCACAAACTCGACACATTCGAGATCGGCTCACAAAACGCTAACCACAAACAAAACAAAAACAAAAACCGAAACCTCCATATTCGTACCTTCAACACACCACCACCACCAGCGAGAGAGACAGATGAGAAAGTAGTGAGAACAGCTCAACAAATGCGAGAAACTTCCTGTCCAGAAAATAGCAAGCAAGCTCGTTCCGGTCAGAGGGACAGCATAGTAAATTCAGAACCCCCCCTACTTTTCTGGTAATTTCTAGGGTTTGCGATCTCTCTCCCAACTGCAATTTTCTCTCTCGATTTTCACTTTCTCGTCCCGCTTCCCAAACAGAAAATAAGAATATAAATTTAATTACTTTCAAAACTCAGAGTCCTTGTCGGAGAGAGAGAGTGTGTTTAGGGCCAGCTGTTTCGGTAAGCGAAATGGCTTTCCAATTCTGCTCTTATAGCCTCCACCTGGCCCCTCACAGTCCCACCCCTACACTTTTGTTTAATTACATTTCCGCCCCTAATCTTTTTTAAACTACTTGACTGACCCAAATTCCAAATCTTATCATTATTGTGATTTGTGAACAATCTTTTGTTGGGTTTTGCTCCCTTTAATTTGATTTTCGAAAGCAACGTATATCCGATTTATCGTCTTCTTAATCCGACACTGATTACTCAAAAAATTAAGATAATATCATTTTTAAATTATATGAATTTTATCATCACTCGATTAGTTATGTCACGTTACCATGTTTGATTAAACAAATTACATTCTCGTTTTGAAATATGCAGAAAATAAAAAGTAAATCGAGGTTGTGTTTCCGAATTTCTTTTTTATTATTGTTACGCTTTGGGTTTACATATTAATGTAGAGAAATAAAAAGTACCGAATTTTTCATTCTTATAGCAAGTACAGTCGTAAACGTCGATTATGATAAAGTCCCAAAATATCGGTCAACACGTCGGTACTTTTGCAGTTCAATGACAATTTCATCCGAAGATTTTCGATAAGTTCACGCGATCAAACCCATATTTCAGTTCCAACCAACGCGAATCATTGGCGTTATCCTTAACACCACAAGAAAAGAGAGAAGATGTGACGTATCTATTCATGAAAATCATCGTTCGAAAACACCAGCAAAACGTCGTCGGTAGCGCTTGCCCTTAAATCATTTAGGATTGTTGTATGACTTCTAACATTGTTGTAAGACCAGGTCCAACAGTTCAATAAGAATCGACAGAGAGAACCTCAATAAAAATTAGAAAAGCAGATAATAAAAATACGGGAAAATAGAGTTAACGAGATTTGAGTTTCGTTCTAAAAGCCAGACTCATGTAATTGACCAGTTCGATAAATAAAAATTTGATCTTGACTTGTCAATTGACCGGAGTGTGAATAAAAATAAATTAAAATTATATTTTCGATGAAGTAGGTCAACTGTATATGTAGTTATAAGATCGAAATTGAATTGTACATAAATTGAAGCTTCTATGTGGCAAAGTTGACCGGTCAATCTCGCACGCGCTATTTCCAAATTAAGCCACCGTGGCAATCGGGGAGGGCTTTGGCTTGCTTACCCATAAATTAGAAATTTAATTAAAATAATAGCAAATCCAAGTTATAAATGCGAACTATATGATAAATAAATATATTATCTTTATCCATTTAATTTGAATTATGGAGGGGCAGGTGAACTAATTATCTGTATTTGTGTGGGTTTAAATGGAGTTTTGACAAAATGGTGTATGTCTCCTTCCTCGAAGCTTAGGAACTACAAATCTAAACGTTTCTGCATTCAAGGCTTCTAGCAAAAGTCCACGTCGTCCAATAGGGGTAATGTTGGAAAATTGCGGAAAACGATCGTTTGTGATCAGTGACGGAATCAGTTTTGTCAGTGGGGGCATCAATTTTTTTATGATAATACACGACGTCAACAAGAATTGAAAGGGAACACAACTACGAAATAAAAAGAAATTCAAAACCTTTATCATCGGTTTCGAAAAATAAATAGTATAAATTTTCAAAAAAAGCAAATAAAAGGGGGCTGCCGCCTGGAGCCCGTAAGTAACAATCAAAATATAATTGAGTCAATCCCTTAGATGGGACGAACACAATGTTCTTGCTTAGAGAAGTGACTAGTTTATTATCGTCAGGTCTGATCCTACGTCGGATCTTATTCTTATAAAACCATACACGGGGCCACTTCAGTCGAACTAATTGCAAGGTGACCCCTCAACGAGATCTGATACCATACGAAGTGGAACGATAGCCGGGCAAAGTCAAGGTTGTGTGATGGTAGGAGAGGACAAACAGACCATAGCGGCTTGAAAGGGCGAAGGCCAACACTCCTCATGCCAACCGACGCCTGTGTTGGTGCCTCATTCGACATGACAAGTATATTGAGCAGACCTCGTCTGACTATTAGGGTCAAATACCATTCCTTCCAGAACTACCACCTCAAAGCTTTCCACCTCATTCAATCGTCGTCACTACCATTCCAACATCAGTAACACGCGCTCCTCAAACCTCGACCTAACGTCCCACGCAAGGGCCTCGTCTATGATCGAACCAACCCCGGGCGGACCCAGCAAGAGGTAGGGCCTTATCGGAACCGTTATTGCCAACAAAAGAAAGTCTTCCATATTAAACGGCTCCTTTAAGAGTTTCACGGATTAAGAGCCACGACATGTAACTATCTTTTAAAGCAAGAAAGCTACTCATCAATTTTATTTTCAATTCTAAAATTTTATTGTGATCCTTTTAATAATAATTAAAAAAAGTTAAGGTTGCATGTGCCATGTTTTGTCCTAGCTTAGATGATCCAATCATTTGGGTTAATAAATAAAATAAATTAATCAACTTATCCCAATAATCAGAATTATTCACGTTTGGTAGGAGCACATGTTGAACTCATTCACCCACTAAACAATACATGTCGCACCTAGCATAAGAGCAACGATAATAAAGAGAATTAAGGAAATAAATATCGATAGGAGTCGACTTCTGCATTGAGACGGAGAATGAAATAGTCGATGATACACTTTGTTGACTTTAGAACTATCGCCTACTCTAAGCATAATCGTTCTGACTACCCCAAAGATGACATGTGATCAGTTTTTTTCAATGAGGGAGCATCAGTAATTATTTTTGAAATAATAAAAAAGCGTAAAAATTAGTTTCGAAAATATTAAAATGACGTAAAAATGTAATAAACGACTATTTACTATAAATCGTGACATCGAGATCTCATAATCTGAAAGTATTATGGACTATTTATTATAAAGTGTAAATTCCATCTCACTATTCTAAACTTTTCATATTCCATTTTCACTACCCTAATTTTTTTCTCACCTCACTACCCTAAAATCGAGATTTTGGCACTTCAGTACCTACCGTTAATTTTTTGATGGAAAATGACCATTTTTGACGGAAAATGACTATTTTTGGATGGAAAAATAGACAAAAAAATAATAACAGTAGATATTAAAGCGCCAAAATCTCAAATTTAAGGTAGTGAGGCGAGGAGAAAAAATTAGGGTACTGAGATGGAATTTACCCTATTGTAAAACGTGACATCGTCTCGTTTAGTCAATGACCGAATATTTTTTTACGTATTATAATTAAAACGACAATTTCATGTATTTTTCTGTATCGTATATAATATTTTTCTATTTCCAACGTATCAGATTCTTTTTTTTTTCTTTGTCTTTGTTTTAGCCCGAATTTTTTACAAATATTATTATATAAAGAGTGCCTTGAATTAAGGATATTGTTGAAAAATAATTGGAATCTAATGCTGTGTTTAGTGTTTTATAAAGTCAGTCATGTGAATGGGACTGGAATCTAATTATGTATACATTTCATTACATTTATTAATATAGTTGTTCATCTTGGGGACCATTATTAACCATATTCATGCCATCAACATTATTAAAATCACAAGTCTTTTTCTTTCCATTGATTTGGACAATCATGTAATTATATATAAAAATAGGAAGGAAAATCTTAATAATATGTTTTAAACGATTTCATTTTTAATACAATCATATTATTCTCGGTTTATAAAAGAATTGAATTGTACAGTTTTTATATTATAATTATATATGTTGATTTCTGTTAATTTTCACAAATTTCTGTTAATTATGATGGATAATCCTCATAAAATTTAGAAATCCCTAAAATATCCCTTCACAACACTAAGAAACACTTTCCGAACCCTGGAAACACTAAACTACAATCAGTTGAAAGAGCAAGATAGAGGGGAAAATCTTAATAATGTGTTTTCAAACGATTTCATTTTGAATACAATCATATTATTCTCGATTTATAACAAACTGTATTTATACACTTTTTTATTATAATCACAAACAACGATTTATGTTAGTTTTCACAAATTTACGTTATTTAGGACGGATAATCCTCATAAAATTCAGAAATCCCTAAAATATTCCTTCACAAACACTAAGAAACACTTTCCGGACCCTAGAAACCCTGAACTACAATCAGTTGGAAGAGCAAGATCATTGAGTTTGGAGTTTGGGCTTTAGAGTTTAAAGTCAGGGAAGGGTGTTATTAGGGTTTGAGGATATACTCGTTTTAGGGATTTCTGAATTTCGTAAAACTAACAGAAAAATTTGAAAGTTAACAGAACCGTCGTTTTATGATGATGAACAAAAGGTATTAATACGTTTTTAAAAGTGGAAAGGGTGAGGACCATACGTTTAAGCTAAAAAGGACCATTGCATAACATATTATTAAAAAAAAATTCTAAAATTAATAGTGATTTTGACTTTTGATCTTTAGAGCCAAATCACACATGCGGTGTCATGACGGCATTAAATAAACATTCGTCACGACACTGTTCATTTATTAATTTGAGTTTGTAAGTGAGTCGGGCTTTAACAAGGCATCAAATTAGAGTATGCTTCGGGTAAAAATCTCCACATACACTTCTCTATATCATCTTAATTCGAACCAAAGTCATGCAATCCACATATCAAATCCGACACTGACCAGTAGATAAGAAGGCTGTCACAATCCCGACATCGAGCAAATGTCAAGCTCGTCGTTTTTTCAGACGAAGATTAATCTAAATACGAACTAATTATTTAAACAACGCGATAGAAGAAACGAAAAATAAAACGATATGGGAAACGGGGAAAGTGTATTTAAGGTAGGAAACGGGTAATGGTTACATTAAACCCAACGGTTGGGAAGATGAGCTTCATAGGACAGTTGTGTACAATCAATTTATTTGACTTTTTATATAATTAATTCATCTATTTTTTTACGTACACGTCATATCCTAATTTGTTATTTCATTTTAGATTAATCGAGGTTTGAGCTATGTACTCATTTTTGTTTTCATGTTTAATTGTTTTTTACCATTTTGACAAAAATAATGCAATTTATCTTATTTTGAAACATATATTAGAAGTTTGAGGTACGATCCTTATTATAATATGAAACAAAAATCGATCTTAGTTTCTGAGTCGAAAATGTTCGAATTTAAAAAACTCATTAACGTTATGATTTGTAAATATACAGAACTTTGAATTTATTTTATAATCGAAACTCATCTTTATAGATCATGAACCATGGGATCAATTGATTTAACGACAAAAATCAGTTCCTAAATTGTGTTATAAGAGGGGTTAGTTTACACTTTGAGAGAGAGCCTATATGGACACACTCGAGTAAAAGGGATTTTACCGGTGACTAAAGAATCGTTGAAAGTGATAAAAAAGGGATTTGTTGATATTTCGGCTCCGATTTTCTCTCCCATAACGATTCGACGTCATCCGAGTCTGCAGAATCATCGACCGCCGAAGCCCTCTCCTCTGATTCACTCTTCTCGCTGTCTCTCCCCTTCCTCAACGAATTTGCAGATTATGCGTATGCTTTTGATCAGATTCGGCCCTCTGAATCCGACACTCCAATACAGAATATGCCGAACCCGATCTGGTTTAGACCCACAAATTCGACCTCCATTGTGGATGGCCTAACACATGTAGTTACACATACCGATGTTATTTTCAAGTTTTTGATTTAAGAATAATTAGAATAGTTTTGGCTAATTCTTCCATATAAGAGAAGCTTTTCAAAGCCCAAACACGGTTTTCAAAACCCAATGATTCAACACTGACGGAATTTGACAGGCGAATATGAACGTCGATTATTATCATTACCGACGAAATGATTCATCACCGTTCGATTGAATTAAAATCGGTCAGTTAGTGTACGAGAAGCTTTTAACAACAATGGTTAATTTGACACGTTTGAATGATTTCGAAAGGTGTAATAGTTATGTTGAAGAGGGTTTTAGCAAGTGATCATAATCACACGGTTTTCATGTACAATTGTTAGTAAAGATTGGAACCGTGTTGATATATAAAGTTAGGTGAGGTTTGTTCAACCATATCGAATAGACCACAAGTGATTTGATTTGATTTCTTCTTTTTATTTAATTAAATTAAATAAATTCACAACTCACTTAACATGATCCATGTTCGTGGCTTTTGTTAAATCTATCGTGTCGACTCTACAGAGAAAGAAATAAATTGATTTGTTGATGGATGTAAGTTTTATTATCCATTTGAAAATGTGATATTTCTGGTTAATAATAAGGGTAGATTATTGAATGAGATGTTAATTAGGAGTATTTATTGGTCGGTTGATTGGATTCGTCATGGATTTTGATTTCGGGATCGATTATTTGGTTATGAGATTTTGGCGCTAGAGACTCATAGAGGTATCGTTTTTTGTTGATAAACTGATTAATAGCCGGTTTTAACTGAAAGAGATAGTGAGAGAGAGAGAGTTGGAACGTCGAAAACATGGCGTTGATGATGGTCATAATGGACGGATGCTTTGGATGGAAGTTGAGGACGTTGTCGTGGACGATGATCGATGATCAATCGCCACAGAAGCCAAACACTGACCCATACAGATAAGAGACACGAGGCAAAAAGAAGAGAAAGACATGACGTAAAGTTAAAGTTGGAGAGGATCGAATTCATCTGTACTAGATGAACACATTATAACCCGTCACATGTGTAGTTGATAACTAAGTCCGATTTTACCGGTTATCCAGTATATCTTAAGTCCAACAGCCAAACCCATAACCAGAACCATCCGGATCCTCTCTTCCAGACTCAGCTCCGCCACGGGTATCCATGGTACCCGACCGGGGTTTCCGGCCGGTTTTCCGGTTCAATGTAATTTCTGAACAACCTACTAATTAAAAATCTAAAAATGAAAGTTATTATGGGAAGGGACAAAGTGAAACAGGTAAAGGTAATGATGAGGTTGGTTGATAGTTACTGGTTAGTAGGCCAATTAAATATTTACTCCCTCAACTGCTTCTCTTCTACTCTTTATTGCTGCCTCTAACTATATTATCATTCAAGATGATGTGAAAGCGAAAATGATATCGAGTTTGTTTTTTGAACTTAAAATTGATACTGAGTTCAAAACGATTGAGCTCAAATTCAACTTGTTTACTTTTCTGAAGATTGAGTTTTAATATTAATCAAACCCTACTTTAGATTCGAATTCAAATTCGACAGATTGAGTTTTTAGTGGATCGATCCCCAACTATTTCAACTGGAGATGCTCTAAATATAATTGTGAAACTGAAAGAGTTCCGAAAAATTGAGCTCAAATTCTACTTGTTTAAAGTTTTAGTTTTAATCGAACTTTATTTTAGATTCGAATTCAGATCGACAAACTGAATATTTAACGGATCGAACTAGTATACAAAAGCTTGGACTTATGCACCACCTATGATCTGACTTGTGGACCATTTTGGGGGTATGATTGTACTTAAACCCTAACTTATTGTTGCATTGAAACTATCTACATGATTATGTTTATCTATAATTGCAATAATAATATGGAAACATTCCTTACCAATAATTTACATGATTGTTGCATTGAACATCCTACATGATTATGTTAATTCTCACAACACCAAAACCAAAATCAAAACCTTGATCTATTTTCCCCAAAATCACTGATTAAAATTTACAGGTCAAAGATCCACTTTTGACATGGAAAAGGATCTTCAAATCCTCCCACAAAACTCCAATTTGCTACCTTTGTTGGCGTCTTACTCGAACCCGAATCGAAAAATGTATCCAAAAACAAAAAGTGATAAAACTGTACAGTGTAGTGTACTGCTTGCTATACAGAATTCATAAACCTCTCCATTCTGGCTCGAAAAGTTGCCTATTCGTCCCTCTTGTGGTGAACTGAAGAGTTAGATTCGTTCTATTCATTAGTGTGGTGAACTGAAGAGGTAACACTCGATTCATCAGATTCAGATATGGATGGGCTTGCAGGAGGGGAATGTGATGATGGAGGAGCCGGTAGGGCATAAGTGAGACTTGATGAAGAGCTCTCTATCAGACCAGCAACTCCAGCAGCAGAAGATTGAGCGCTTGATGGCAGGAAGAGATCGTGCTTCTGGCCCTCGTAAGCGCTCCAAACCTGATAAGAAACGATTAAGCCACCGATTAACTAACAAACTTGGACGATCACTCAAGAAAGTTTCGTTTATTATGAACTTGTGTTGGTATATATGTGAAATAAGACTTACATCCGATGCATTCAGTATGTCATGAACTCTAGTACAATGAGCCCCTTCTGTTTTGAATGCATTCAAAACCTGTATCAACATAATCAAACTGTAACAGAGCTATATCCAGAAAGCAGGGGAGCCGACATTTTTCTATATAAAGATGCGACCCCACCAAAATTGTAGTGGTAAGATGTGAGTGTTGCGGATAAGTAGAAGGGTTGGTTGCACATCACTACCTTTGTGAATTGCCCACAGAGTTATGAATTTTAGCGTGTCGCCATCGTAAAAAATAGACGGAAACCATCAAATTTTTTCGTCACGACTTACACGTGAGTGTAATGAAATCGAAGATTATTATTATTATTATTATTTCAGCACGAAAGCGGGAAAATCCTAATCTAGTTTAGTCTATAACTCCTAACCTCCACCCACACCTGCTCCCAAGCAGATACACCCACTGGGGTTCAAACCTTTAACCTCAAGGAGGTGGGAGAACTCTCTGACCACCAGGCCAACCCAAGTGGGCAGAAGATTAAAGGATTATAAGAGTAGTTTTGGATGTTTTAAAACTTTAAACTCACGTGATGAAAAAATATATTTTTTTTGATGATTGTCATAAATTTGTCCATTTTGTACGATGGTGACACGTTAAAATTCATAAGGGTAGTCATGTGTCTGGAAAATTTACTATAGGGTCATGCGTTTGTGGAAATTTAAGAGTCATGTGTTTCTGGACAATTCATAGAGGTAGTCATGTGCAATTAACCCAAAGTAGAAAAACTATGTTGCAGGGGCTTGAGATGAGCATTTTCAACAACACTCACAAAAACCAAACAAACGCTACTTGAATATCATTGATACAATTGTAAATGTTCTGACCTCCACAGCAAGCACCCTGCCAATGGATGCTTCGGATTCATTCCACTTCATCTGTGAGCAAAGCCCATTCCTCCCCCCTGCCCTCCAATCAAGAATGCCCAGAAGAACATCAACAAGCCCAACTCTGCACAATTCACCAAGCATGCAAGATTTAGGAAGTCCCAAAACCATTGGAGAGAAAATAGGTGCATTTTTTGGGGGATAATCTCATAATAGTACATTAACCTTATCACGTTTCTGGCTTAACTACACTGACATTTAGATTTTGCCACCTGATTAAACTTAACTTCCAAATTTTCTCACCTTACTCAGCAAAATTTACTATAGCAGTGACATATTTTTTTATAGAGGGTATTTTTGACATTTATTATCAATATAGAGTAAGGTAGGAAAAATTGAAACTTTTGTGTAGTTGAGTAATAAAATTTAAAAATCAGTGTAGTTAAGTGAGAAAAGTGACAAGATCAGTGTAGTTTTGCGATATTATCCCTTATTTTTATCAGCGTTTCCATATCTACCCCTATTCTCACCCCTACCCCCAAGTAGAGGACCTACTTGGAATCGAACATTGGACCTCTTATAGTGCTCGTCAGGACCAACAAAGCTACCCTAGTGGAGGAAAACAGTTGTATTATGAATTCTCGGACTACATTCCACACAAGTAATTTGATTTCCTAAGCTTTTCCCTTCCATTTCATATGTTTCCATATATGCATATAGACGAGTACCTTATACTAACTTTGATGATTTGTCTTCATGCAACCCTATGCTATTAGGTACTGCTGACTCAGTTGGCTATAGATGCAACCTAAAGTCTTAACCTTTTTGCCACTTACTTGAGTCCTTGTGCAACAAGGGCGTCCCTAGCTCGATTCCCAGCCACCACAACCCGTTTTAGAGTCTCCAGGGCTAGTATGCTTCCTCCTTGCCATCCTATAGCCTTCATTAGAAGCGGAACCACCTGAAAGCAAGATCGACACGTGGTCAGTATAACGCAACTTCAGATAAGCACTTTTCAAAACAAAGAGCTTCATTAGTGCCACTCTCAGGAACTGATTATCCATTAATCCCATGCTTTGGCACAAACCTGAGGTGTTCCTGCACTAGTAGCTGCCATAGCTTCAGCACATATGGTACTAGCTGCAAGTTGGTGTAGGACACGCAAACAACTGAGGCGGACGCGTTCTTGTGGTGTTTGGGTAGGCTGTGTTGACCCATCATCAGAATCAAATGTTTTGTCCACATAGTTACCGTTATGTGCCTCCTCTGAAGCCATTGTTTCCCGCCTTCCTTCATTGGCGACAGCAGCAACAAGTTTGGGTACATATCCAAGATATCCAACATGATCTGAAAGTGCAGGGTGTACTCTCAGTAATGAAACCAAAGCAGCTGATAGAAGCAACGAGGGCTCCGGGTCAACAGCTTGAGCCGCAATGGACGATAAATACTGATCTAGCAGTCCTTCCAAGAACCTCTTTGGGTTTCTGAGAGGAAACTTGGGATCTTTCAGGAACAGTCTAACGTAAATTCCACCAACCTGCAAGATCATGACAATTAGCCTAACCAAAAGTATGAAGGAAATATTTGAGCTCAAACCAAATTGAATCTAGGGATGATCTCACTCACCATCCTCAAGTATAAAGTTTATAAACTACCCCTAAGTTTATAAAGTTTTTGAACCCCTCTAACTTTTTAAGTCTTATTTTACCTCAATTTCATCAACTTTTGGAAGTGAATTTACCCAAATATACCCTTACTTTTTAACAAGAGCATTTTTGTCATTTAATATCCTAAAGTTACCTGAATAAGGGTAAAATGAAACTAAAATAACTCATTGGTTGTCAATTTTTTTTTGAATTTTTGTGTGGTTAGTTGAGAATGGTGCGTACTTAAGGGTAGCTGAGTGAGATTATCCCTTGAATCTACTAGGTGATACCTGTGGCTCATCCCTCATTTCCTGCTGACCAGATGCTTGCTCAGGTACATCCCAATCAACCACTGGGCCCTTCATTTGTTCACGGTATAGGTCAGATGCCATAGTTGCAATTTGTGCAGACAAAGAAGCTGCCATTGCGGATGTCCAAACAAGCTCCGGAGTCTCTGAAGTTTGTTCAAGG
>JAYMSV010000577.1:0-16228 GCA_036897745.1 Erodium moschatum | reverse complement strand
CTAGAAAATCAAATCAAATTGCTATTCTGGGTTACTTGATGTGTGTTAATCAATACTGTGTTATGGTGTTTTGATTCTGGTTTGCTCTCCCTAACAATTGGTTTGTTAATTGTGATGATCTCCCCCATTGGCTATTTACCGACATTGTTCACAATCTTGTATATATTTAGATCAGTAAGAAAGTGAGAAAATCCTATTCAAGCCTAGTATAATTCCTAAACTAACCTGCACCCGCATCTGCTCCCAAGCAGATGTACCCCCCCACGGGGGTTCGAACCTCTGACCTTGTATTTATATTATCTTCATTTGACCAAGCCAGTTGAACACCCAACAGAGCCTCTTGACAACGACCTTCCAATTCAATGCCCACAGCCAGAACCATCAATTCTCAGCATAAGTTCACATTTTTTTTGCATCCTCAAAACTATATTTGTGTATTAGGTTCGTTTGATTGGATTCTCTTACTACCAGTTGTTTGTGCATTGTACTGCATATGACCCATCATATGTTTCTATCATTGTGATAGTTGGTGTCTTTTGTGGCTGAAATGTTAGGAAGCTTAATTAAATGTCTGGTTGTGAAATTATCGAGCGGTGCATCTATTGCAATTTAATTTAGATCTGCCAAAAAATTTGGTGGGTAGGGTTCAGTTTGTCAGACAAGTGTCATTGATATATTAAAGTTTACAGGTCCAAAACCTAACATCTAGACTCTTCTAATTCGGGCTCAGTGGTTAGTGCATAGCAGGACTACGCCTGCATCTTATGATAATTAGAGAAGAACACATAATCATATATAGACCATTACGAAAGTTCCAATGATATTCTTCCTTGTATATATGTACATTCTACTAACACAGAAGTTTAGTCATGCTCGGCGTTTTTACTTTGATTCTTTTGTCAATGTGTAGAGTATATATGGTGCAAGTTGTCTGTGGTGAGTCTGATCTTTATATTCCCGTGGAAACTGGTTTTGTTCCTTGGTAAACTCTCTCTCTCTCTCTCTCACACACGCACACACAAGGTATGCAGGAGCATGAACTGAGAGGATGCTGTAAATAAGTAAGAATATACTTTACTTCAGTTAATTGTTTATAGGGATAATTGCAAAAAAGTACCCCGATGTATTCACTTTTTGGAACTTGTAGCCCTCTTCTTTGTTAAATGCAAAAAAATGCCCTGAACTTGTTTTTTTGTTGCAGTTTGTATTCAAAATGACGATTTTATCCTTATAAATTTAAATTTAAAAAATAATAATTAAAGAACAAAATTTTCATATCCCTTAAATTTCTACTCCTTGTAGGATACAAAGAGTAAGAACTTGAAGGGATATGAAAATTTGAATTTTTCGTTTTTTACTTGCTATTTTTAAAATCTAAATGAAAAGGGTAAAATCGTCTTTTGCATACAAAGTGCAACAAAGAGACAAGTTCATGATACTTCTTTTAATTATCAAAGAAGAAGACTACAGGTTGCCAAAAAGAATGAATACGCGGGGATACATTTTTGCAATCATCCCGTGCAAAAATGCATTCATGTTCCTTAACAGCAAACTGTATAGTTCTTTCTATATCTCTGCATCAAACTGCAAACAAATTGAAGAAACACATGTGGGTACTAGAGCACAAACATGCTTACAAGGTATAAGCACATAAGGAAAGCATACAAAACGGAATTCTACACAAGAAACTTGCCAATCCGGAAAGATTGTTGAGTGGCCGGATTGACAAGATGCTTCCGAGGGCCACGAAAGCTTCCATGGTTCATCCTCTTCCATGTCCCTCCAAGCTGCTTGGCATGATCTTCTGCAGCAGCAGCTGAGTGAAGTGATGAAGTGAGACTGAGACTGAAAATGAAGAGGAAGAGAACAAGTGATGTGAAAAGGACTCTGATCTGCACCATTTCTCCTTGTAGTTGCTGCCTTTGGTGTAGGATAAGTATTGGAGGGGTTAAATAAGCAAAAGCAAGGGTTGCATAACTTTCCTTTGCTTGGAAGTCATGAGTTGCATGCATTTACCTTTATTTCCATCCCACTCCACCAGTCATTGCTGGACCTACCATGGTTCATGTGAGTAGGTTTAATTAGGTGGGGGTTTTCATTTGTAATATTAATCAATTTTAGGTGCTTTAATTATAACTAGTGGTAATAATGTGAAGCAAAAGTCATAATTATTGTTGGGGCATGCTTTGCCATTGCATCTCCTAACCAAAGGATGAGGCTTACTTTGTCTTGTTGCCCTCATGGGAGATGAATGATACTGTTCATCAGTGTGTGTATTTTTTTCAATGTAATGATCTACTATTTCTTTTGAAGGAACATAATTTCAATCAAGTGATAAAATAAAACCAGAGATAAATGTTATATAATGTGATTAATTTATAAGAGTAATTATTTGCAATGAGTCATCATAATCATTCATCCTAGTGACTCTTGAAAACTGAGAGATGCATTTTGAAGTCGATTAAAATGACATTTCCACAAAACTTGCGGTGAAATTATAAAGTTGCGACGAATTATTTTTCGTTTCAAATCCATTATTTTTAATATGATGTAGTCATGTGAAACTCACGCGACATCAACTCTTTTTTTAAAATAGCTTTACGTTATACGTGTTTCGTTATTTACATACCTCATGTATGCGTGTTTTACGATTTAAAATCTTTATGTATTCATTTCATAGGGGTACTTTCAACTTTTGAAACATAAACTAAGCATCATGTTAGTGGATTTGCGGACCAAAAATAACTCATCATAAGTTTTTGCAAAACAAATATAGTTCACCAAGGAAATGGTTCACTTAGACCCGTATCCGTACCCGGACCCGTTCTGTTGTGAAAGCAACCGAGATCCGACTATCCGAGATCCAATTTAATTTAATTTAATTTTTAATATTTGTTGGATCGATATTTTCCGATTCTTTTCGTTTTGCTCAAGAAAAGAGATACAAAAGCAGAGGCGAGCGAGAGAGAGAGAGAGGTTTTCATATTCGACATTTGTTTCTCGCAATAATATAAAGAGGAGCGAGCGACAAAACTCTAGAGTTTCTCTTCCACATTCCTTCAATCATGGCCGCTTTGGAATACCTGGACAAGCTGCGTAGCTCTCACCCCGAGCTCTCCGAATGGTACAATTCGCTTGCAGATCTGTATCAGAAGAAGCTATGGCACCAGCTCACTCTCAAGCTCGAGCAGTTCGTTACTCTTTCCGTTTTCCAGGTATGCTTTACCATCATTCGCTGCCAATTTCGACGCACATATAGGTTTCAGCAAGCATCTTGTCGTATTTGTGTTTTTGGTGATTAGGGTTTTGCATATCGTTGAGAGTTTAGAGCTTGATGTAGGTATTGACTTTGTTGTGTGGAAATTTGGATTCCTAGGTGGTTGATACTCGGAGGTCTGTAATTTTTTGGCTTTTAGGCGTTAGACGATGTTTAGTTTCTGAGCTTATTGAGGAATCGAGAAGAAAATTAAAGTTTTGGATTTTTTTTTTTCAGATGTTAGTGATAGTGATAGTATTTTTTGTATGGTGAAGTTAATGCCAATGATTGGACATTGAAGGTTTCTCTTGTATGTGTAATTTAAGAGCAAGTTTTTTAGTTCTGGATTCTGAAGAGTAGAAGTTTTCCTCTCTGTTTCCGGTTTACTGTTTTATTAGGTTGAATGTTGTGGGAATTCAATTTGTAGGTAACATGGGAGTATATTATGTGGACCCTAGAAATACCTATCATGAGATCAAAATGGAGCTCAATGGTGTTTTGTTGATGACTTCCTTGCATGTTGCTTAGTTGATAAATTTGCAATCAGATCAAGAGTAAGCCGAGACTTCAAAGGGAATTAGCCTTTGCATGTAGCTTGAAGTTGAAATAGATGTAGAAGCTTTAGGCCCTTCCAACGGGTAATTCTGGAGGAATGTTCCACGCCTTCTTTGGGTAGATCTGCTGTCAAATAATGCCAACTAATATGGGCATCAAGTATGCCTACTAGGGCTTGGCCTAGCTGTCAAGGAGGAGGGATTCCCATTTACATAAACTATCCATACACAACTTTAGTTTTTTTTTTTGATTGGGCATCGAGTCTTTCACTTTCAGGGTACTGAAGTCATTTGTGACTTGTGAGGGATTGTCATGATTGCTTGGGACTATATGGTGAATGGACATAGAAAGTTGGTCAATCTAAGACTGTTTTTTTTTAAACTTCAGGCTGGCGATGCTTTGATACAGCTATATCATAATTTCATCAGTGACTTCGAGACAAAGATCAATCTTCTCAAGCTTGCACATTTTGCTGTCATAGTCTCTCGGCAGTATGCGGAGAAGGAAGCTGGCATTAGCTATCTTGAAGGGGTGATCGAAAAGCTCGCTGCTACTAGAGAGCAGCGTATAGAGGAGCCGATCCTGTACATCAAGATGCAAATAGCAATTTTCAAGCTCGAGCAAGGAAATCAGAAAGAGTGCAAGAAACTTTTGGACGATGGAAAGAGTACACTTGATAGCATGACAGATATTGATCCTTCGGTGTATGCAAACTACTACTGGATTTCATCTCAATTTTATAAGGTCCGCCAGGAGTTTGCTGAGTTCTACAAAAGTGCTCTTCTGTACCTGGCATATACATCAGTGGAGTCTCTCTCAGATTCTTTTAAGCTGGTAAGTGCTGTGTTAATGTGGAGCTTCTTAAAAACGACTCTCTGAAACTAATATAGTGGTAACAATTGAAGTTATTATTTCATGTTTACCTTTCCTTTCTCTATACACTGCATTTGAGTTTCTTTTCTTGTTCCCTACCATTTTATGCTGACATTTCAACATATTCTTGTCATATTTTAGGACCTGGCCTTCGACTTGTCCCTTTCTGCACTATTGGGAGATAATATCTACAACTTCGGAGAACTTCTAGCTCATCCTATTGTAAGAATATGTTATGATCTTTTTTCTTTTCATTCCTTTGTTCCCCTGTATTTAAATTCGTATTACTTGTAACTCGTTAGAGTAACATCTTAACTGCTAATCTAGTGTTTTCGTTCGTTCAGTTGCACTTCTGTTTGTCCGTTCACCTTGTGCCATTATAGGCCTGCTAAACTTAGTTAACTTAAATCATCGTATCTATCTTCTGTCTGGGTTGTAGAGACGGCATGACTAATGTTTAAATCTTCACTGGCAATTCTTCTTGTGAAGGACTGAGTGTATGGATACTTCAGATCCTATAATTTTTACCTACAACTATGAAATTGAATTGCTGTGTGGGTCTATATACTCAATCAGATAGATGACAAAACATCAATAATAACTGTTTTGCACTTGCCGGGTGTAATAGTTTATTAGCCTTCGCTTGCAGCTGAGGTTCTGTAGCCTCATTCAAACGCACCCTTAGGTTAGGTTGAAAGTCAGCAGTCCGTAAGTTTAAAGGTCATTAACGTGGATATAAATTTATTCTGGGTTGTGTACCCTGTATATTTATCTATTTTATAGATACAAACAAAATATGAGTTCCAATTGTTGTATTTATATCCATGTAAGCAGTAAATTATATGCAGCTGGAAATTTAGTTTAACCTCTGCATTTACTACCATGTATATTTGTGTTGTGTTGTAGTTCTGGAAGTTACATGTCACCCCTTCTTCCTAGTCGTATCTTCTATGAGTCTGAGCTGTGTTTTCAACTAACATATCTGCTATTTGGCACATATGGTTCATGGATTTTGGGTGCATTTCCACACAGTTCGTCTCATAGTGGGGTGCAGCACTAGCAAGCAGATTTATGGTTCTATTTAGTATATTACTGAGAGGAATTGCTTCTGTCAATGATTGCAGATAAAGAGTCTTCTAGGAACAAAGGTTGAGTGGCTTTACTATATCCTCCAAGCCTTTAATGCGGGTGATCTTGTTCGTTATCAAGAATTGTGCCGTGTGCACAATGCTGCTCTGAGCGCTCAACCAGCATTAGTTCAGAATGAGAAGAAGTTAATGGAGAAGATCAACATTCTCTGCTTGATGGAAATTATTTTCAGGTATGAATGTGTAAACAGTGTATAATTATTTATTTGTAATTGTAACCAGCTTAGACCAGAGTTATTTTATTTTATTTATTTATTTTGTTAGTTAACAAGTCTGTTTGTTGCAGCCGGCCATCTGAGGACCGAACCATTCCATTGGAAATTATTGCAGAGCACACAAAACTCTGTATAGAGGATGTAGAGCACCTCCTCATGAAGAGCCTTTCTGTAAGTTCATATGCTCTTGAAATTTGAATAATGAAAAAAGATATTGCATTTGTCCTAAAAAAGTGTCTTTATCTGATTATATACAAAAATTAACTATTCCAAATATACGTTTGGTTTTCCACACTTTACATTTATGTGCTCCCATGTTCCAGTGTCACTTGTTTGTCTCTTATTACTTCTTAATTCTTATTTAATAAGAGACCCACTAGAAATAAGTGGTGTTCGGCTATAAGTCATGCGCATTTTATTTGGTATTGAAAATCCATTCAAAAAAGAGATGTATACATCACTTTTTAGGTACAATGCAATTTATTGAAAATATATAACAAAAATATGTACTGAAATAAAAACTAAGTATTATTTATTTGATTATGAAATTCTGATCTAGCTACTTATTAAAACAGATAAAAGAAGACGTGTTACATTCCACCTCTTATTAGTTATTTTAAACAACTGAGACCTAAATTATTATAACAAATTCAGGAAGGGATATGGTGGGTAAGTTATGTTTGGTTTAACCAAGTAAGCTAGTTAGTGTACTCTTGTTTTGGGACATTTGCTTAGGGAGGATGTTGGGCACCTGCTTTGGGATGTGAGGCGTAATTAAATATCTTTAATATTGTTTATTGCTTCTATAAGCTAACTCCTATTATGTAAATGTGAGCGGCATGCTACATTTCTAAGTAGTTCTGTCCTTGTGAAGGTCATGTATGATAAGATACTTCTGACGCACTATTCCAGTAAAGTTTACCTCTAAAATCTCTATTATTTATAGAACAATGTTTACCATGTCGAAGATGCACAAGTTTAGAAATTAATTAGAACCAATCTAATAATCCTTCTAAATTCATTACACGTTCCCCACTCATGCCCTCATGGATGCACAATATTTCGTGCATGTCCAGTGGTAAACTTATGATATAGTCCTGCATTCTGCTAAAGTGTCTGGAATTCGCCTTGATGGTATGTATCTAATATATTGTCTAAATATAGAAATAGCCATTCCCTTCAAGTATATAAAGGGGTAGACAACCCAAGGTTACTCCAGAAGTGTTTTGCCATCAGGTTCCTTTTCGACTAATATCCATCTGTTTGATGCTCTCAACCTTAAACTAAGTAATGGTTTGGATTTATTTTTTTATGCAAGATGAATAGCATTCCTAACTTTCCTAGAAGAAGGCGCTAAGCATGTCTGCATTACTTTGCATGAAAACAAATAATCACTGGATAAATTGTTAGACAATTGCCATGAGTTCATAGAAATATTTTGATTAGAAGTCCTACTCGAATCTCTACTATCCTTTGGTTGTAAACATGACAAATTTTGCTGCAGGTTCATCTTATTGAGGGTATTATTGATCAAGTGAAGGGGACAGTGTATGTATCTTGGGTGCAGCCAAGAGTCCTTGGAATCCCACAGATCAAGTCCCTGCATAACCGCTTGGACAGTTGGTTGGGCAAAGTACACGGAGCTTTATTATCCATTGAAGCAGAAACACC
The DNA here is from genome assembly GCA_036897745.1 of Erodium moschatum. Classification (NCBI taxonomy): domain Eukaryota; kingdom Viridiplantae; phylum Streptophyta; class Magnoliopsida; order Geraniales; family Geraniaceae; genus Erodium; species Erodium moschatum. The sequence goes on along the minus strand of JAYMSV010000577.1, from coordinate 8,510 downwards.
CGATCTCATTGCAGCTTGAAATTTTCATTTCCTGATTTACTTCTTGCATGTTGTGAGATCTTCTCGACCTAGAAGAAAGAGAAAAGAAGGGAGATGCAAGTGGCCAAAAAGTGCTAGTCACTTCTGCAGCTACTTTCTATGCTTCATTTCGTATGTTTTGGATCTTTTTTTTTTCCTGGATAGAGCAGTCTTGCGTTTTTAACTTTTGGAATTATAGTTTACAAGGCGCCCTTTGAGATTGGATCGATTGAAATACAGTTATTTGACAGTTTAGATTGGTGTTTGGTGGTTAAACGATATATATACTTCAAATTTCCTTAGGTGAAGTCAGATTTTTTCTTTGTGTCTATATGCATGAATAGCTTATTATTTGCAGTTGCCACTTACCTGGGGAATATAAGGGTTATTTTTTAGAGTATAGTGACAAAATTTTAGAAGTTTCATATCTTTCTGAAAATACTTCAATTTTTCAGAAAGATACTTCAATTTTTTGGTTTCTATGTTACTTCGTTAGGCCAATTTTTGGATGTCAAGGTCAAAGCATCCTTAGTATTTATGTCACTTAGTACTGCTTGCTAAGAACGTGTTTATCGATTTCACCGTAGCTTCTTGTGGATAGTTTTTTTTTTTTTCCCGGACGAAAAGTACCAATTTTATTAACTTAAAAAGAGAGTCAATATAAAGGAGAGGACCTCCGAGAGATCCCTTACCACAAACTCTATGACAAATCGCCGGTGTCATATCCGGCTTGAAAGAAAACAGATATTGAAGCGCAAAAACTGAGGAAAATCGTTCAAAATAGTGCTTAAACGATATTCGATCTCATAAGAAGGACGCTTTTCGTCGTGTGGAGGGCGACCGAACTTGAACTCGACTGTCTTAACGGGAGGAGAGGTATGACTCAAGGATCCCTCCCGGTAAGAAATCCCTTAATCTCTGTTTACTCATTGGGCTTGGCGAGCCTGCATAGCAATCCTTGCCTGATTCATCTGATTTTTTCCGACTATGGCGTCGATCGTGTCCCCGCTTGAGACGTGGGAGGCTAACACGAAAAATGCGAGCATCACCGTAACATAGAGTCGCGGATCGTCGCCTATGCACCATCCTTCTGATACAACAACACTAGATTATGGAGGCGTAGAGTAGAAAACCACCGCAAAAGGGAGTTGCGGTCCCTCGCCGATACGTCATCTTTCTGATGCAGCACCGCTGGATTGTGGATGCGCAGAGAAGAGCACTACCAAGAGGAGAGAGGAGAGGACACACACGATCGATTTCGTGGTGATTGGAAGCGTGCACGGTGGTGGTTCCATGGGGCTGCTATAGCAAAGATGCCCTGGATAGCCTGATTATTGTACATTGCCTAGATCTAAAAATCGAAAGAAAATCTAGAAAAAAATGTCTCTGATGTCTATTTTCTCTTTAAGCCCTATATTCATTATGAAGTTGGACTAGCCCCAATGTCATTCTTATTAATTCATAAATGGAACTTCGCCTTTTGCTATGTCTAAAGGAAAATTACGAGCATTACGTTCATATAGAACTTTCCACCAAAGTTAGTACGATTAATCGTATCATCCTTAGTATTTAACAATATATTATAAATTTCTTCCTTTTGACCAAATCTCAATGACCCATGCCCGCAGTTAATTCCAAATTGTATGTAAGGTTCCTTATGTTTCGATTATCTAATAAATCTTATGAAAATAGATTGTCCTTCCATTCATTTCTGAACTTCGATGATCCCTTCTCGAGCCAAACATGAATCTTTCATTTCATTTGGCTTTCCCACTCAACGGTGAAATCAACATCTAAAATTAAATCAAACAAATAAGTATTATCCTTATTAGGATTAACAGAGAGGAACCAACCAACAATAATATAACAATTACAGACACAAAACCACGTTCACTACTCTTGCCTAACAACAAACGGTGAAGAACTCATGTCCGTACTATAAAAAGACTCATCTGCCCCTGCACCATAGTAATTATCCTCCTTCTCCTCGTCCCACTTCAAAACCTCCCTTATATACTTAAAAGCATCGTCAATCACCACCCTATCCCTAGCTCTAGCTTGCCACACAAACAGCTTCCTATCGGTAAGCGACGCATACAAGTCCTTGAACTTCATCGCCACGTAGTAGTAGGCCTGGTGCGCCAGGGACTGGTTGTTGTGGTGGGGCCTCACCGGGCTGAAGTCGTCGAACCACTCACACGCGCTTAGAGGCACTCGGTTGACCTTGTCTTCGAAGAGGTCGTACTTGTTTAGTATCAAAACAAAGGGAGTGTCCTTGAAACAAGGGTGCCTGACCGTTGTCTCGAACAGCTCTCTGCTCTGTATCATTTTGTTTTGGAGTAGGGCTCCACTCCCGTTGTTCTCTGCAGCCAGCCACATCTGATCGTAGTCGCTTAAGGACACGCAGAAGACTACTACCCGCACGTCTTCGAACATTTCCACCCACTTGCATCCCTCGTTCATGCCCTTGGCGTTAACCCTTACGAGTTGGTATCTGTAAAACAATTAAGTTCATTATTCAACAATCTGAGTATAAAATGAGACCTTAAGTATGCACCTTTCTAAATCAACCACCCATAAGATTCTTACTACCCCCAAGTCTTTTTAGTCTCAATTTACCCCAATCCCGTCAACTCTTGAGGGTAAAATGGGAAAAAATGTCCTTTTTTCACATGGGGGTATTTTTGTCATTTCATGCCCAAAAGTTGATGGGATCTAACGATGTTAGGGTATACTAAAAAACTTAGGGGTAGTAAAAATAAATAAAGTTGGGGGTAGTTAATTGAGAAATGTGCAAATATAAAGGTAGGTGAGTAAGATTATGCCTAAATGAACAACATAAGAAATAACGTAAAATTATGACACTTTTTCATGGGTATTTCTGATTGTGATTTGATAGTGACATTACTTGGTGAGAGGCTGGGGTTGAGATTCCAGATTATCTGTGTAGGTTTCTGACATTGGGCTGCGATCGTCTAGTGAGAACTCCATGAAAGCTAAACCGTTCCCTTGGGTGACCCCTTCGGCATAGAGTATGTCTCTCTCCGAGGGTTCATATTCATTGCTTGATACCTCAACAGCCTGAACAAGATCGATACAACATCAACAATCCAGATTCCGATACACAATTAAGGGAAAATCTCACTCAACTACCCATAAGTATGCATCATTCTCAATCAACTACCTCAAGTTTTAGAAGTTTTTAACAACCCCCTCAAGTTTTTTAGTCTCATTTTACCCCAACCCTGTCAACTTTTGAGTGTGAAATGGTGAAAATACCCTCATAAAAATAAAAAGTTAGGGTATTTTCATCTTTTCACACCCACTATTCTCAACTAACTATCCCAAAGTTTTTAAAAAAATGATAACCCCTTAAGTTTTTTAGTCTCATTTTACCCCAATCCCATCAACTTTTGGGTGTGGAATGACAAAGATATTTTCGTTTTTTTACACCCACTATTCTCAACTAATTATCCCTAAGTTTTCTTTAAAAATAATTGACAACCTCTTAAGTTTTGTAGTCTCATTTTACCCAATCCTGTCAACTTTAGGGTATGAAATGACAAAAATACCCTAATGTAAACTGAAGGTGTTTCGTCATTTTACACCCAAAAGTTGACGGAATTGGGAAAAATGAGATTAAAAAAACACTCGTGGGGGGTTGCCAAGAACTTTTAAACTTAGCGCTAATTGATTGAGAAAGGTGCATACACTATCTCTACAATTAACATAGGTTTGTCTGACTAATTAATCAGCATATCCAGCTGAATTAGAAGCTGATAGAGGTTTCATAAGTACCCGGCTCAAGAAGTACTCGGCAACATCTGGGAGAAAGTGAAGTTCATCTTTTCTCTTGTAAGTTTCCTGTATAGCAGGATCCTTCCACACCTCCTCCACCAATGGAGCATACTCGCGCGTTGCAGCAGGAAAGAATGCATCCAAATCTCCAGTAGCGATAATATCGAGGAGCCAGTCAGAGAAATGCTTCAACCTCGGGTTTATGGAGTATACACTCTGACTTGTTTCATTGAGGTCAGACTCTCCACCTGAATAGATTGTGTTATTAACTATATTTAGTATGAAAATGATAAGCATTTACAAATATAACTACCTGTTTCACTGTTTTGGTCTTGTAATTCTTGTGATCTCATTCTTGAGATTGCTTCCTCTTCAAAACGCTCCCTTCCATCAAGCAAAATGCTGAGGTATCTATACATGTTGCTCTGAATCATCAGCTTAATGTCTTGAAGTTCTTCAACTGTAAATTTGTTCCCGTACAAAAATTTGGCCTGCCCAATCATCCATATTTAAGAAGGATGTCATTGTAAATATCAATATTAATGGAACAATCAAACAAGAGCCATGATCAGAATGTTATAGCCTTATAGAACTCCGTTTTAAGTTATGCTCAACAAGGATTAGCATATGAGGAAAAATAACACAATCCTTGAAAATACTGTTCATTATTGAGGAAGATATATTCTTAGAACAGAGCCATTGAACTAAAGTACATTCTTATTGACTAGCAATGAACCGCACATTGACAATTGGGTATCACACCAGTTCTTAAACAGAAAAAACATTTCTATTGTGGCAATACACAAGGAATAATCTCACTCAGCTACCCTTAGGTATGCACCATTCTCAACTAACTACCTCTAAGTTTTAAAAGATTTCGACAACCCCTAAGTTTTTTTAGTCTCAATTTACCCCAAGTCCGTCAACTTTTGGGTGTGAAGTGACAAAAATACCCTTCCCTTGAGGAAATTTTCGTCATTTCCCACCTAAAAGTTGATGGATTGAGGTAAAATGAGACAATAAACTTAAGGGGGTTGCCAAAACTGTTCAAAACTTAGGGGTAGGTAGTCAGTTGAGAATGGTGCATACTTACGGATAGCCGAGTGATATTTTCCCAATACACAATTACTGCAATGATAACCAGTTAAAAAAATTCAGCCAGCCAACAGAAAGATTGACTGTGAAGTGCCATACCTGCTTAAAGATTGTGCTTGTTCCAGAGCCTTGAAGTCCAAGTAGAAGCAGTTTCTGAATCTTTTTCTGCTCTAGATAGTTTGGAACAGTAGAGTAATTGCTAGCCTCATCCCTTATTCCATGAGGTTGACCATGAGGCACAGGCAAAGAGAACAATGTACACACAAACCGTATTGATGCCTGTCTAATAACATCATATAAATTTAATCTGTTTCATCCACAAGATCCAGAACAAGTTAAAATACGTGGGAGTTTCTAGCACATACCTTCTCCCATATGTTCCCTCTAATATTATTCTGACCTTCCTCTTCGTAGCGACCATCATCATATACCCAGAAATGAGTATCACGTGGGCACTGCACATTTGCTAGCTGAAAGCATCAAGAAACTTAACATCATCACCAGTTGTCGAGTTCTATTGTACCATTCATATAGAGCAAGAGCCGAAAAGATCAACCCTTTCGAGCTTACAATTAAAAGTGCAATTGTTGAAAGCCAACATATCACTCATTTGATCTTTGTACTCATGCAAGTCCTTGTTTCAGAACCCAAAAATGAATTTTATACATAGTTCTTGTTTGAAACGAAAAAGACCTTACCCTCAGCACCCTCAACTCAAGTTTTGTAATTTCTCGGCCATTGATGTAAACTTCAGTGTTTCCATTACTTGCATTAGGGGCAAGTTTCCCAGAAAAATTCAAGTTTGAACTTATGATTATATCTGGTTTGTCTCCCTCCTGACAAAAAGACAAGAACATATGTGCAAAATAACTTCAGTAATGAGAAGATTCAATTGAATATACAATATTGAAAATGCACTTACTCTTCCCCAGAAACCAGATTCCTTGTCATACCAATATCTACCCGGCTTCAACTTCCTAGGAGGTAGAGAACACCCAAGTAATTCAGCCATCTCTTCTGGTTTCAGAGGAAATCCATTCACTATAAGCTGCTCCGGGCGAAGCTGATTAGCAGAACATTCTTTCTCTGCTTTCATAATCTGCTTGACTTCCAAAGGACTGAGCAACCGGGATAACACTCTTGAATGTTTACCCAATTTTGACCGCTTTGATTCATCAATGGGCTGACCAATGCATGTAACACATTTTCGCCCTTCAGGCATGGATCCCATTGCTCTAAGCACGCAGTTGCTGCAATACTTAGCATCACAAACAAGACATGACTCCTTAGTTTCCCACTTACTTTTTCCACACCTATAACAAACTCTTCTTTTCTTCTTTTTCTTCTTCTTTTCTTTTGAAACACCAACATACTCTGGAAAGACTGGCTTTTCAATATCAGCCTCTTTCTGCTCGGATCTATCTACAGTATTAAAGGTGACTACAGGTGCCCTCTTGACTTCATGATTTACTTCTTTTGGAGGATTGTGGACCGAACCAGGAGAACCTGAAGGGGAGGCCGAAGAAAAATCGGGATTGTGCAAGACAGAAACTACGGACTCCGAGCTTGCAGATACTCTTGGACTTTGAGAAGGCAAACTTGCTGTGACACTGGCAATAGAAGACACTGGCAAAGGGATTGGATCAATTACTGGAGGACCTGCAAGTGATGCTTGTCTCAGTGAATCTGAAAGTGGTTCAGCAGTTGGGATTGTGCGTGAATTTACATCAAGAGGCTCAACTCTAGGAACTTCATAAGAAACAGGTGGACCATTGTACTCCATAGCTATTGAGTAATCAAGATTAGATGCATCTTCAGGGAGTGAAGCTCCTGGTGGAAGCATCTTCCTCACCACTTCCCTCCAATTCCCACCCTCCTTTCGCTCCATTTCTCTCACACGAGTATATATCTCCTTAAGCTATGACAAATAATATGATTATGTCAGACAGCTAAGTTTGCAAAAGGAGATCTTGGGTATCATCGTAGCATCCTAACCTCGCACTGTCAACAGATGAAATGAAGATGTTACAACTAGCAGAGTTGGTAATATAAGCAACAAATAGGAAGTTGAATTACAAGGATTTAAGGCTATGGTAAGCACAGTTGACATCACTTCAGATTCATCCAAAATGGACCAGTCATTGAGTGCCCACCTTTCAAAAACCTAGAACCAACTACAATTTGATCCAAATTTGGTCCAAATTCAAAGCAATTAAAAGTGAATTCAACTATTCAAATTCCAAGTATGACCCTCCCCCTTTCAGCAAAGATAACCCAAAACCCATCTTAAGATGTCATCGTTTCACAGTCAAATAAGGAGCAATCAAGCTGAAAAAACAACCCAATTCAACCTTATCAAGCCAGAACATGACTTCTAAGCAAAAATACACAAAACCCACCTGAGAATGACCAAATTACAGTCAAATCTAGCAAAACCCAACTTGACATTTCAGCTTTAATGCTAAAAATAGTGGAAAAATAGCCTTTTGAGTTCTTGGTCCAAAGGGTTGAAAGTCAAAATAATCCTAAAGATAAACAAACCCTAAAAGCTTAGAGTGAAGAAATATTCAAACAACAGCGATTTGGACCCCAAAAAAAAACTCACTTTCAGCAAATCTTCAAACTTTCTTTTCGAGAGGTGAGAGAGTCGAGAAACCTGGTAAAGGGGCAAAGCGAAGGCCAATCCCGAGCTTGAATCTTAAAGAGCTTTGGAGAAGCAAAAGCTTAAAGCTTTCTCTGCAAAAACAACACCATTGATGAGAGGAGAGTGTGGATTGATGAAAGCAACAGCTACTTCGGAGGAGAGATCTTTAGATTTCGGGTTCGGGAGAGAGCGAGTGACGATGAGAACAAATGGTGGGTCCCGCGTGCTCTACTCTCTCTCTATCTAAAGCTCTCTCTCAGCATAGTTCGTGATGATGATGACGGGTGAGAGAGGTGGAAACAACCACGCGCGGGGCGAGGCAGTGTACCAAGCAGGCGCACGACCAAGATATCTGTTTGTTCGGACTGTTTCACCGACGCGCTGCGAGGAGCGTGTAACCCACGCGAAGTTAATTATTTTTTTCTTTACTGGTGTTGGGAATGTATATGAGGATGGGTTTGATTAGGATTATTGGTGGCAACTAATTTACTAATTTTGTCTCAGCATGGCCGTCTTGTTATTATATACTCTGATTCTTATCTGATTAATACTGATAGTGAAAGATTAGATATTTATTTACTTTTGTAATAAATAAACGTGGATATGCATCTGTACTGTGTATCATTCTATGTACTCTGCATTTAGTGGTGTTTAAAATCATTTGTCAAAGAAATCAGGCACAGTATATATAATATAACAATTATGTATCGATCTAAGAACGTATTGGATTCTAATTCATTGTATATATTTGAAACCGTTCACGTGTCAAATCTTTGTTGTGGAAGCGTTATAGATATGTGAGTTTTTTTTATTAAAAGTTATCAGATTTCATTAGTGGGAAAATAAAATCATTACGGTGTATAGAGCTCCAGTAAATCTCAGTACAACAAACTCTAGAATAAGTGAATCGTTACTAACGGTGTGAAAAAAGTTATAAAAACGAACTAAACTTGAA
>JAYMSV010000576.1:0-16234 GCA_036897745.1 Erodium moschatum | reverse complement strand
AAGTGGCGGGGACAGTCATGACAGACGGGAAGAGCAAGAGTCTGGTTGCATACCATGAAGTTGGTCATGCCATTTGTGGGTAAGTTCAACTATACCTTGCATTCGGGCTAAATCATTTTTTTTATGGACTAAATCAGATGTATCAAAGTGTTCGTGCTCAACAACTTACTTATGTTTGATTCTTAAAGAACTTTTTTTAAAAAAAATTGATGTATCAAGCAAGAAGCTAATCCTCTTATGTAGAAGAGAGCTCTAAATCTTGCTACTTGACCCCACCTTGTGAAAGGCCCAACAAGAACTGAATAGCAAGGAGCCCAACAGAAGTTGGGAATGGAAGATAAATAGGGAGTGAGGTACAGCTGCTGGCACTTGGACCCAAATCTGAATGATCTTCAATGCAGAACTTTGACACCGGGGCATGATGCGGTTCAGAAGGTCACTCTAGTCCCACGTGGGCAGGCTCGGGGTCTTACTTGGTTTATTCCTTCTGATGACCCGACCCTGATCTCCAAGCAGCAACTCTTTGCAAGAATTGTTGGTGGCCTGGGTGGCAGAGCTGCTGAAGAAGTGATCTTTGGCGAGCCCGAGGTGACTACAGGTGCGGCTGGTGACTTGCAGCAGATTACTGGTTTAGCCAAACAGGTAACAAAGTAAACACATTGGAGTTGCATTATAAACTGGATTTGCCAATAACAAGTGTTTTTTTTTTATCTGTACTGTTTGCAGATGGTGACCACATTCGGAATGTCTAATATCGGTCCATGGTCGCTTATGGATTCATCAGGACAGAGTGACGTTATCATGAGAATGATGGCAAGAAATTCAATGTCTGAAAAGCTTGCTGAAGACATTGACACTGCTGTCAAGAATCTTTCGGACACTGCTTACCAAATAGCGTTGAGCCACATAAGGAACAACAGGGAAGCCATGGACAAGATTGTGGATGTTCTTCTTGAGACTGAAACAATGACAGGGGACGAGTTCAGGGCAATCCTCTCCGAGTTTGTAGAAATCCCAGTTGAGAACCAGGTCCCAGTTTCAACACCCTCTCCAGTCGCTGCTTAAATAGAGTACATCTGTACAATGGAAATGCATAATATTTGATCATGTGGAAATAGGAATGTACACTAATTTGTGTTCATAAGTTGACAATATTCTGATGTAGATTCTATTGACATATTCCACATTTGGTTCTGATTTGACGATTGGATCTTTTCTCGTTCATGATGAGCATGAGCGAGCACACTATGATTGGATACAACTCTTGCTCTTACACCTAAGTACTGAAAATCAAATGTCATCCTTGTCGTGGACCTTAATGTTCTTTTTGAGTTGGCCTTTGAGAAGAACAATGTTGATTACCCTCTGCTTTGTTTTGATTGAACTGGAACACAACATCCTCCCCTGCATCATCAAAGATAGAAAGAAGGTTTGATGTTAATTTTCTAACATCCCACAGTTTTGAGCACTATACAAAGAAATACGAGGACTGTATTCAAGATCAGACAGCACAGTTGAGTTATTCTCAGCAACTGAACAATGAAGAACAGGATAATGAGAACACTAGAAAGTTACCAGATCTGGTATAGAGTAGCAGATAGCTCCGTGTGCTAACACAAGCACCAAGTGAAGTTAACAGAAGTAGTCGTGCCTGAGTTGTGGGCATTCCCGGATTTCCGATGATTTTGGCAATGCACAGCCTATCCTTTTCAGTTCTGGCAGCTCCAAGAGATACAATGTCTTCAAGTTGGGGAGTGTACATGAATCTTCTCCGTGCTTGATTATCATCTCCAGCTGATCACAGAATTTAACTTGGAGTGTCTCAAGATTGGGAGGCACCTGAGATGATGAGAAGACATATCGGAGCCTTGAACAGCAGTCTAGATACAAATGCTGAAGCTTCTTGAAACCAACATGATTTTGCAACTTTTCAATGCAAATAGTTCTCAAATGGGGAAGGTTTGAAACCCATAGTGTCTCTATTTTCTCCCCAAACTCGGCATCCATTTCCTCTCCACTGACAATGCTCTTCATTTTAAGACAGCCTTCCAAGCAACATCTCTTCATTGCCTCCACAGTGCCAGCTCCAAGTTCGGACAAGAGGCTGATATCAACATGATCAACCAAAGATATGCTCTCAGCTTGCATCAGGGTGCTTTTAAGACTATCAGGAAAGCTACAGGAGCCTTGGATTTCCACGAACTCGCCTTGCTTCTGTGGGTGAGGAATGTGCCTGACCAGTGAGTAGATCTCTTCCAAGCCCTGCTCGTCTCCATGGAAATAGATATTGAACTGCTTGAAGTATATCTCCTGCAAAAAAGTATTTTTCTCAGAAAAGTTGGGGACTTGGCTACTTTCTGCATCAGTTTCAGGAGGTTTGATCAAGCCACATTGCTCCCAGTTCAGCTCTTCTGGTAGGTACTTCACCCTTGCCCAGTCAACTTGTTCCATAGCCTGAGAGTTTGGTAGATCAAGGTGCTTCAGATGAGCCGACTCTGTAACTATGTAGGGGAATTCTTTAGTTCCAGTTCCATATAAACTCAGAACCTGCAGTTGACTAGTTGATTCCACAGATGAAAAGTCCATTTTCTGACAATCTGTTAGAAAAAGTTTTTGGAGCTTGGGAAGAGTGGACAGGGAAGGAAGAGAGTTAATTCCTGTTCCACTAAGATCCAGAACCTCAAGTGAATCTGGCAATTCTGGAACATCTTGTAGTCCTGAACAATGGCTCAGTACAAGTTCCCTGAGTTTTTTGAGGTCAGCCATGGATGGTAGTTGCAGAAGAGGGGTCTGTGACAGGTTGAGAATCTGTAGATGACCCATATGCTTCAAAAAGTCAGCATTGAATTCTTTCAAAGAACTTGCAGCACATAGATCAAGCTCTTCAAGTTTTGTCTGAGACTCCAGTTTTGGAAGTCTAGTCAACTTGGTGCAGTTTCTCAGAAGAAGATGGCAGAGACTACTTGGAAGAGGTGGCAAGTGCTCGACCTTAGTTTCAGAAAGATCGAGTTTCTGAAGGCACTGCATATTCTCAAAGGACTCATCTTGTACCAGTTTCAGCTCACTGCAGCCCGAGACATCAAGAACCTCCAGTTTCCCAAGAGCTCTCACAGATGCCAACTCTTTTAGTTCCTTGCAGTCCCTCAGAAGAAGATGGCTGAGATTACTTGGATTGGGAAGACGGGGCAAATGCTCAACCTTAGTTTCAGATAGATCGAGTGTCTGAAGGCGTGTCATGCTCTCAAAGGACTCATCTTGTACCAGTTTCAGCTCACAGCAACCCGATATGTCAAGAAGCTCAAGTTTCGAAAGAGCTTTCACAGATGGCAACTCTTTCAGTTCCTTGCAACCCTTAATCGATAGGTGATGGAGGTTTTTGAGGCTGGAGAGGGAAGGTAAAGTTTTGACTATTGCTTTTGAGAGGAGGAGTTGACCAAGACGGCTCAGGTGGTCAAAGAAATCACCTTCAATGTCAGCTAGCATAGAGGCATCAGAAAGATCAAGAATCTTCAGTTTTGTCATTGCTTGTGAACTAGGAAGTTTTGACAGCTGAGAACAGCTAGACAAGTAGAGTTCAGAAATTTTGCCAATGTTAGCAGGCAGCTGAGAAACTGAAGTTTTGGAAAGATCGAGGATCTGGAGGTCTTTTTGATTTGCAAAGGATTCATCCATGAGTTGCTTGAGATTAACAGCACCATGCGCATCAAGAACTTGGAGAGCAGATAATGACTCCAGGCGGGGAATTATATGTAAGGATTCACAGCCTCTGAGTATGAGTCTTTTGAAACTTTTAAGCTTGTGGAAGAACGGTAACCTTTGGATCGGGGTGTAGGAAAGATCAAGGATTCGAAATTTCAGAAGGGGAGGGAAGATTCTGTCTGAGAATCTTTTAAACGAGGAACAACCGGAAAGAACAAGAACCTCAAGTTTCACAAATTTTCCTAAACTTTCCAATGTTACTAAACGAGAACAACCTCTGAGAACGAGCCAGCGCAGTTCAGTAAGCTTGGAAAGAGAAGGAGGAAGAGAAGTGATCTGAGATAGAGACAGGTTAAGACATTGGAGGCCAACCATGTTCTCGAACAGATCATCTGGGATTCTATTCAAGTGCCTAGCACCAGATATCTCAAGAATGACCAGTGACTTCAGCTTTTGGAGATGATAGATTTTCTCCAACAGACCAGAACCTCTGAAAGCAAGCACAAGAAGCTTGTCAGTCTCAAAAACTGAAACTGGTAATGATTGAAACCTGGGATTGAAAAGGGCAAGAATGTGGAGCTCCTGCATGTTTCGGAAGAATGTGTGTGTAACTTCCCTGCAGAGGCGGGTTCCATCAGCCAAAAGTGTTGGAGCCTTCCCTGACTTTCTTGTACCAAGGTAGGTTTTTATGGTACCTTCTGTCTGAATGACTCTCCCAATACTTGTTGTGCCCACATTACTCAACCCCAAGCTGGCTTCCCCGTCAAATCCTAAGCGCCTGTGATCAGTCAACTTCATCAGATCCGCTCCTTCCATTGCCATGACTTTGCCCTCCTGTTGCTTGAGGAAGCCGCTATCAATGAACAGCATCAGAACTCGATGACCCTTTTTGTAAGCTTCCTCAAGATGATCAATGGGATCAAAATAGCCTTCCATTATCCAGTAAGTTATCAGCTCAAGGTAATGGACCTCCCCGTGCTCGCGGAAGAATTCAATGCTATGCCAACAACATTTGGAGACAACATTGTCATTGGCTGACTTATCATACCCATAGCAAAGAAGCTCCATCAGTTTCTCATCTGCTTCTTCAAAAGTGGCTTCTCCCATATGACTTGTCACTTCCTCGAAAGCACACTCAGGTGTCCAAAACCCAGAACCATAATTCACCATATGATTCAAGGATTCGATGATCGCAATAACTGCAGCTGGTAAACCCCCACTCTTCACCCAAATAGCCTCACCTAGTTGATCAGAAATGGTTACTTTGGCTCTTTCTTTCAGCAAAGAAATAGAATCTTCTCTCCCAAGAGGCTCAACTTTGAAGTATATATACCCTCCACTAGCATCCCCTCTTTCTCTTCTCGTCGCCAAGATCGTGGATGAGAATTGCAAATATTGCAGAACTTGATCTTCCTTTTCCTTGTCTCCACCATCCAGAATGAGAAGACATTTCTTCTTTGTAAGCAAAGTCATCGCCTGCTTCAACTTTTTCAGCCTCTCCTCCTTCTCCTTGTCCTTACCCTCTTTCCCTGCCCCTTCCTGCTTCCTTTTCCCTTCCCCATTGAGCTCAGTGTCTTCACCATCAAACCCCACCTCCTCAGTAGCTGGAAACAAAGACAATTGCCAGACAATGTTCTCATACAGAGCCATCTCCTCGTATTCTCTGTTCAAGAATACCCATATAGTGATGTCAAAGCTGCTGACTGCAAGATCACTCAACTCTTTCGCCATCCATGTTTTTCCAACCCCATGCTTCCCATAAACAACGACTTTCTCTTTCGTCTCTAGCAGCTTCTTTAACACTTCTTTTTTTCGTTCCTTGACAGTCTTTCGGGCCATTGCTGATGCAAGAAACGGGTATTAGAACTTCAACAATTAGCTATGCACATAAATAGAAGCACTGTACTTATATAAAATAACACCAAGAGTTTCTGAAGAATGACTAAACCATTATTTAACAATTGTGTTCATATATGAAAATAGTAACCTGCTTTTCCACCTGAGAGCTCTCTTACTAAAGCTCTGATGTGCTGATACATCTTTTCCTACGAGTTTCTTACAAGTTACCCCTAGTTATCATGATCTTTTATCTAAGTTATTGAGATTATACAATAATCTGAGCTATCCTATTGCGTTAAATAGTTATATTCATGTTGCCAATAATGAATAGATATCTGCTATATAAAAAGTAGTAAAGTTCAGAGCTGCTATTCTTATTTTTTTTGAAGCTCAGAATCTGTGCGAGTTTTGGAAAGTTCAGATACCCATTTAACCCTTTTGTCCCCAAACTAATCTATGTGATGTGCGGGGAACAGGATTGAATGTACCATGCATATGAACTGAGAATAGATCTTCTCTGATACTATGTTGAATTCTTAATCCAAAAAGTCTTAACTGTTAAAATCGAATGTCCCCACTGATACATAAGAGAAAATGAAACCTACACCTACATGACATGGGATAGCTTTTACATTCTATAAAGTGACAAAGTTGACTCTATATGCATATAGAAACTGATTTAAATCAAGATGGTCCTTATAATCATCTTACTGACAGACATATACAGAAATTTGATATTTGTAATGCATATATTTTAGGATATTCATGCATGAAAGGCATGTTATGTTATTGAAGAGAGACTGAATATGTGCAGACATGCAAAGCAAATATTCTCTGAGGACTTTTAACAAACATGACAACAGAAGGTCAGAAACTAATGAATGAAGTTGAAATAGTTGTGAAACAAAGAACCTGGCTCTGCTGATGGGTCAGTTGGCAATGACTTGCTCATGGATCTCACTGCTCAGGCCAAATTGTATGACTGGTTTGTAAAATATGAATGGTGAGGATTGGTGAAATGCATTGCCCAGTTCATAAGATATTATAGTAATATTATTATGTCAAAATGAAGCCATTCCTAAAATTGAAAAGAAAGTCAAGTTGCCAATGTGCTAAAGAAAAGAATGAGAGCTTTTGTACCTTTCTTCTTCTTCACTGTTTCCTCCAAAATGAGAATAGAATATGAGTTTCCTTATAGCCTATCCAGTCATGGCAAGATGTAAATTCTGTGGGATCAAAACTAACGTGTGAACTTTGACAATAAATTCTCTACTATTTTGATGAAATTGATTCTCACTCATCTATGTCGTAAAAGCAAAGAATTTGAATGTGAATCGGTTCTAACCTGCCAAGGTTTAAGGCTGTTGGGGTGGTTAAGGTATGAATCTAATACCTTGAAGATTTGTCAAGTGACAAAGTTCATTGATAAAGCAACATTTTTATTCATTAAACTCAAATATCTTCTCTTCTTCAACCTTAGGCTCTCTTCCATTGACAACCCTTAGTGTTGCATTGACATGGCTGAGGAGGAGAAGCTCGATGAGGCAAACCAGGAACCTATCTTGACAACTCGATCAGTGGATCTCACAAAGGTTTTCGGGTTTGATGGGAAGGTGAGTGCAGTGGAGAAGCTGCTTCTGAGAGAAGAGAGCAAGGGCCAGTTCAAGGCGCTTGGGTTGGTTGGGATGAAAGGAATTGGCAAAACCACCCTTTGCCAAGTTCTGTTTAACCAGCAAGAAGTGAAAAACTACTTCCTCCCAAGGATCTGGGTGTGCTTGTCAACAGTTCCAGTCCAAGACAAAGAACAATCCAAGATAGAAATAGCTACAAGAATGCTCAAGAATCTCGGGGCCAATAAGGCGGTTCTCGAGTGTCCTTCCCATAAGGATGATCTGGGGAAGCTAGTATATGCATTGAATCTAATGCTCAGAGGAAAGAGATACCTTATTGTCCTCGACGGTGCAGTGGATGATCATGATTGGTTCAAGGATTTGCACTCTCTCCCACCCCGAGACAAGAACTGGAGTGAGAGGCTCGCGTATGGATTGCCAAAAGGGCATGGAGGAGCCATCATTGTCACGAGCAGGAGCAAAGAGGTTGCAGAGAAGATGGTTGGGAAGAAGAACATGGGCAGCTTGCTGCCTCTTCCTGATACCAAGAGCTGCTGGTCAATTTTCAAGGGATCGGTAAGAGAAGCTTGGGCAAAAGACAAGGAGATAAAAGACGATGAGGTGAAGCTCAAGGAACTGATCTCCAAGTCCAACAAGGAAGAGCTAAAGAAAGACATAAAACAAGAATGTGCTGGAGTTCCAATCATGGCCAAATTGCTGGGAGAGGTTTTCTACCAACACAACAAAAAAAGATTGGAACCCGATCCGATTGAGACTGAGACCTGCAAGGAAGAACAAGATTCCAACACCCAGAAGAGCTCAATCTAGACGTGCCTATTTTCTGATCAAATTCATTGATCAGTAATGAATAAAACTCATATTCTGTATTTTGTTGATCTGGTATGAAACATTGCACAAACTAAGCCAGTTTGAGATATCAATAAAATGAGTTCACTTCAAAACTCAGAAACTGAATAGATATAAAAATCACTCTGCTCAATGCCATGGAAACTAGATTTACTATGAGTGCTGATTTATGATATAATGATTGTCAGCAGTTAATAATGAACCTCAAATACTTATCTCTCAGTTCCCTTTAAAGGGTCTCGAAATCCGGTAGTCTTCACGTAGTTCCGGCGACTCGTCCGCCGGAAGCCGGCAATGAGGAATTGGGGTCGTGCGATAACAGCAGCTCCGGCGTGATGACGGAAAATTAAGGGTTTTCTCGGCACTTCCAGAACCGAATCAATCGTGAATTCAATTGGGTTCTTCTTCCTGGAACTTACTTCTTCTTCTTCTTCCACGACACACAGAGATTCGATTTTGTGACCAAGCTTTTGACTTTGAGCCTGGCTAACTCGACGAAGCAAGGATTTTATTGGGGGGAAGTAGGAGACGGAAAGGGGGTAATCGGGTTCGGTAGCTGAGCTTCCATTGAAATGGGCTCTGGAGCAACGAAGCAGCTTCCATGGAGGTTTGTAGTGAATGAATCGTCTCTGGTTTGTTTGTTGTGCTGCACGTGACTTCAATCGTCACTGCACGTGTAGCGGGGCAGGGCCAAAAGAGACGAGTGCACGTAGATATGGCTGTAGACGATCAGAGCTCCCAAATATCTCTGTTGCTCCGTCACCGCCACACCACCACCAGTTAAAGCCCAACATCTGGGCGATTTCTTCTCGCTCCTCTTCTGCAAAACCCTAATCCTCGAATTGCCTTCAGGGTTCTTCTCCGAAACCATACACATCTCTCAATTCAGCGAAAATGTTGAGCGCGATCCTGAGAAAGTCCTGTTCTCGGTCCTCTTCGGTAGTGTTGAGGCGAGGCTCAGTTGCGGTTTTTAACGCCATTGAGACGCTGCTCCGCAACCCGTCGTCCGGCGAATCTGTCGCTGTTGTCACCGGGAATGGTGCTTTTGGCAGTGACATTAGGTCTTTCCACGCGAAACCTGGGCCGTTGGGTTTCAGGGCCTCGTATGCGTCTCAGGCTGGATATGCCGCCGCACCCGCCTCCCCCTCCGTCGACGATGATGGGCTCGATATCGCCAGCCTCGGGATTGACAAGAGTATAGTCTCTTCGTTGGCCAGTAGAGGTATACTTAAGCTGTTCCCTATTCAGGTAACCTCACTCACTGATCCTTATGTTTGGTCCTGAGAAAATGAAATTAAAAAGATGTTTGCAGATTTTATGCTGTATGATTATATTTATGCCTAGTTTTTGTACTATGTTGTGTATGAACAAGATGGAGAATTTAAGATAGTTATGTCTCACACTGAGATCACACCTGTTCGTTGTGTATAGAAAGCTGTGTTGGAACCTGCAATGCAAGGTCGTGATATGATTGGTCGTGCTAGAACTGGAACAGGAAAGACACTTGCTTTCGGGATGCCCATCTTGGATAAAATCATCCAGTACAATGCCAAACATGGGTTTGTCACCATTTCTCTCATTTGGATGAGTGGATGTAGGTTGTAATAGAATATAAATTGTTTCAATTTCTTTGTCTATAACAGACGCGGGAGGAACCCATTAGCGTTGGTGATGGCTCCAACAAGAGAGCTTGCCAGTCAAGTTGAAAAGGAGTTTAGGCTAACTGCGCCAAACTTGGATACGATTTGTTGTTACGGGGGCACACCCATTGGCAGCCAGATTAGGAGTCTTAGATATGGTGTTGATGTAGTTGTTGGCACTCCAGGTCGAATAATTGATCTGCTCAACAGAGGCGCCTTGAACTTATCAGAAGTTCAGTTTGTTGTCCTTGATGAGGCTGATCAGATGCTTGCTGTTGGATTTGAGGAGGCTGTAGAAACAATCTTGCAACAGTTGCCACAGAAGCGTCAAAGTATGATGTTCTCAGCAACAATGCCACCTCCCATAAGAAAACTAACCAGGAAATACCTAAGAGATCCCTTGACCATTGATCTTGTGAGTTTTCATATCTCATGTATTAATTTCTTCATGTTTACTGTAATCATTTCATCATTTGAAGGTTTCTAACCTTTTTACAGAATCCATGGTATTAGTTTGCACCTGATTGATGAAAATAGCATTTTTATTGCTCTAATTATCGCACATGATGTTGTGACTGCACATGATGTTGTGACTGTTTTTACGAATTGCTTCTCCCAAGTAAAAAAAATGTTGTTTCGAATTTGGAAGCCCATTGTATCTACCTGCAGGTTTGTGCAACCTGATTGAGTTTGATTTATCTGGTTACAGAATCTGATAGTATTTTATAGTTAGCCTCTGAACCATCCATATTAGAGGAAAATACATGCGAAAACCTCATGTTCTAATAATTTCCGCCTTTCATCAAGTTTTTTGTCAATTGTTCTGTACCATAGGTGGGAGAGGATGATCAGAAGTTGGCAGAAGGAATTTCCCTCTTTTCAATTGCATCAGACAATTATGCTAAAGCATCCATTCTTGGGCCCCTGATAACAGTATGGAGTTAAACCCTGTTTCTTCTTCTCCTTCCTTTTATCTTTCAAATGTTGGAAGAATTTAACCATTTTCCCTTTCACCTCTTGTCAATTTTATTTTATCTATGTTCTCAGTATCTCCCCTGTGTTTTGTTAGGAACATGCAAAAGGAGGAAAGTGCATTGTTTTCACTCAAACAAAGCGTGATGCTGATCGTCTTTCATACGCTATGGGCAGAAAGTATAAATGTGAGGCTCTGCATGGAGATATCTCGCAAAATCAAAGGGAAAGGACACTTGCAGGGTTTCGGGAGGGACATTTCAATATATTAATTGCCACTGATGTTGCTTCTCGTGGCCTTGACATACCTAATGTGGATTTGGTTAGTCCATTGTCTATTCTAATTTGGTCTACTTTTCTTGGTACAATCATTGATCAATGGTATATTGGTTCAGTCTTTCTTTTCCTTTTACTTTGACAGTTTCTCCAGTTCTCCATTCTCTCCTGACATCGTTTTCTTGCATAGGTAATACATTATGAACTTCCAAACACCTCAGAGATCTTTGTTCACCGATCTGGGCGAACAGGGCGTGCTGGGAAGAAAGGATCTGCCATTCTTGTTCATACGGACCAGCAGGCTAGGGATGTGAGAATGATTGAGCGGGATATAGGGAGCAGATTCACACAGGTCACCGTCAATCTCTTGTTTGTTTCCTTTTTCACTCTTGGTGAAGTGTGTGATTGCGATCGGTATCTGTTTGCATCCCTTGATGATGTTGACAGGTCAAATGTCAGCATATAGATATTTTAACAGGAAGTATTTTACCTTCCGATTCCTGTATATGTTGTATTATGTGGGTTACCTGATATCTTGCTGATCTGCAGCTTCCGCGCATTGAGGTCAGAGGAGAGGACATGATTGATGTAGGCGGAGGCGGTAGATCAGGCTCTTTTGGCGGAGGTCAAAGGGATCGATTTGGAGATGGTTTTGGGCGTGGTGAAAGGAGTTCTGGTTTTGGCCGTTCTAGTGGCGGTAGCTATGGGCGCTCAAGTGGTTTTGGTGGTTCTGGTTCAGGCCAGTCTGGAGGCAGATTTGACAGTTTTGGGGACTTCGGCTCAAAGAGGTCAGGAGGAGGTTTTGGAGACTTTGGCTCGAAGGGGTCAGGTGGCGGCTTTGGGGGTTTTGGGTCCAAAAGGGTCGGAGGTGGATTTGGAGACTTTGGCTCAAAGGGTTCAGGTGGGGGTTTTGGAGACTTTGGCTCAAAGGGGTCGGGCGGTGGGTTTGGAGGATTTGGCAGGTGATAATAGTAACAAGACATTAGCGATTACGTTTTATTAGCTGCAAGGAGATAACTGAGACATGGCAGGAGGAAATCTGCCAATAACTCTCAGGGGTGAAGTAAATTGTAGGCACAGTTGAGTTAGTAATGCCTTTTTGCACTGTGAAGTCTGTGATTGACTGAATAAATGTCCTCACTCTGTGTAAGATCGTCGATGGTCTCTACCCTATGTATACACAAAATAGTAGACCGTTATCTCAGTTGTTAGTCTATGTTTTTTTCAATTTGTTATGAAAATCCTCTGTTTGGTGATCTCCACAATGTAAATGGTATTACATCCATAATTGTATGAACTTGCTGGACATGTATTGTGTTTGTGCAACAGTTTTCAATTTATTACCGTGATTTCGGGAAGGTTGCCATAAGCTGCCTCGGTGTGAGCTGTGCATATATTTAGATTATATGTACATGAGAAGTCGATTTAACAACGTGGACGGACCTATATATGATTCTGAAGTTACGTAAAATTCTGATTGATGTACTGCAGAGTACTGGACTTACCCATTTCTCCTCAAATCTCAAAATCACATTTTTTTTGTCAAAATGGGTAAAAAAAATTGCCAATGTAAGGTTCAGCCCACAACGCTAAAACACTGTAACAGAGTGAAAAATCAGCAAATAACTCCTATTTTCTGTTTCCGTTTTGCCGGCATTTTCTCGGAAACCAAACAGAACAAACCTAAATAGCATATGAACATGTGTGCTACAGTGCTAGTGTGAGACTCAATTCTAGATTTTTGTTCGTTTTTTTGATTCGAAGTGTAGATCACTACTTTTTTTATGATCAAAGTGTAAATCAATATTTTCTTGATTCGAAGCGTAAACCAATATTTTTTTATGATAAAAACCATTAAATAAATTATTTAGAACAATACGAACCTAAGACCATCCACAATGGCGTCGAATAGGGGAGTCGTTTCAGCACTTTTTGAGAAAAAAATCCAAAAACCCAAGATTCAGTCGATTCGACGCCCTGATTGTCTTTGGATTCGTAGACCGTCGAAAGAATCTGAAGCCCGATTCGTGGATGGAGAATCGCCACGTAGCCCAACTAATTAAAAAATAATTTCGATCCATTTTTTCCCACGAATTGAACCCATCTGTTTTTTATTCTTCCACCCCCAGGCGTCGAATCGATTCCACCCATTGTGGATGGTCTAATACATAAACTGAATTGATTTGTAATTCAGATCATAGATGGGACATCTTCTCATCAAGTGTAAAGTTCTTTTCTTGCTTCTGGAGTTCCAAAAAGAGTGGGCCATTATTGTAACACTCTCTTTGGACCACCCTCATAAATGGATTGAATATGTTTTAATTTTATGCTGTTTTGTTAAAAACTTATCAAGAGAACGATAAAACTCAAAATAAGGTTAAAAATGCGCAACACACAATTCTTGTTTTTCCAAAGATTGATGGAGAAGTATACAATTGAAAAACCCATTTATTTTATTTTCACCCTTCTTGTGAGTGGTGGACACGCAATAGAGTTGTCTTGTTAAAAACCCTTTCAAGAAGATCCGGTGGGAGAAAATAAGGAGAAAAGAGTGCGGCGCATGAAAATCTACCTCCGGTCCAAGTAAAATCAATTGCTTACAAAGTCGATTCATAGTACATTAACTTCCCCAAAATTGATGTTATCAAGATTTCATGACTAAATTGAAATAAAATAGCAACTTAAAATTGAATTTAACAAAATTGCGACTTAAAATGGAACAAAATACTAGAATTTAAACCCTCCAATAAGCGGGATGGAACCATTTTTACACAATGCTATCGAGTGTTCCTAAATATGGAATGCCCCAATTCAACTTCTTTTTGAGTATGTACAGCAAAAAAAAACATGCAAGTTGGTCTAATCCGGTTCTACGAAGTGGGTGGCTTTCTGTTTATTATATCCTTCCGCAGAGATGACGAGCTATGACTGGTTCCTAAATCTGCAGATGATGACATTGCGAATGGCTTGATAGAGGATCGCAGTGACACTGGTCCTTCCGCAGCTATTCTTTTGCACAATGCATCGCAGTTACTAATCACCTCGGTTAACCTTCCTTTCAATTCCCCAATCTCCACCTGTAATGCATGAACTGCATGCATTTTCCAGGAAAAGAAACATAATGAATAGAAGCCAGGGGAAGTTTGGAGATCTTTTATGCATGTTTCTGCAGCATAATATTCAGTCTGAGGGATGCAAGTATGTATTGAATTACCATGTGATAGATGATGTGCAGCTGACTTCATTGAGGAGACCGAGTGATTGCAGCGCTGAAATAGTTTAACTGCTAAAGCATCAGCAACTTCTATCTTGTTTTCTATCTCTTCCTGTAGTGATCTTCACCAAGTTTAGTTGCATACACTAAGAAAAATTTACATTCCATGAGACATTGATGGCGACGTAACTTCAATGTAATGCCACTCCTCTATGATCTTAAGTAGAAGTAAAATAAGTCTCAGAAAAGCAAGGGGAAAACTGTCATGAAACAAAATTATCAATAAAAAACAATAATAACAAATTGATTCATGGTTTAGTCACTGCAAGCTATAATAGCAAAAAAGTACCCTATACTATTGACTTTTTGCAGGTTGGTACCCTTATAGGGTTTCTATGGCGCTCAAGTAAACTCAGCTCACTTTCAAGTTGCATTTGGATCTTGGGTCAAATCTTCCCGTCACATCAAGATTCCAACATAGACATCCAATTTGGTTTGAGATAAAATATGTATATACACATACAGATTTAACTCGATGCACAGTTCATAGGATAATCACATCAGATACATGATCCCTTATATACTGATTACTGAAGTTATAGTCATATAATATTAGATCATATTACAATAGGCTGAGATCATTGTTTTATTGTTGCCAAGGCATACCTGTTTCTTGCTAATCATTTGCGCCTTCTTTTCCTGCCAATCGTGGTATAATGAAAAGAGTTCCAGAAGCACCTTTGGATCTATAGTACCTGTTTCAAACATACAAAGAGATGTTCAATCAGCCTTTAACTCAAGTTCTATCCTGTTTAACGGATGCAAATTGCCTTGTATTTCTAAATTGAAGAAGAGAGTGCAGTTCATGATTAGTTCTTTATACATTTTCGAATATGATAGTAGTTTCCTTAAGACTAAAATTTCTTCCTAACTTTGTTTATCAAGTTCAAAATCTACCAGACTTGCCTTTGATCTGCTTCCAAATGATATAAGCTCATCAACTAAAGTATGATTAAAACAAAAGTAAGAACGTGTCTCCATTATGTAAGAGGAGAAGGCAATAATATAAAACAAATTATTTAGAAGGTGCAAAAACATCAACATAAGTTACAAAATGATTATTGGATGATGCCCAGAGATAATCGAGCAAACATACTGCAATACCAGACCACATACTCTCTGTTCAACATGAATCTTGATAATATAGACATGATACCACCCAAATAAAGCTTGTAATCTTGTTTGAAATTTTCACCAAGAGAGGGAATGACTACTCAGGGAGAAACCCATGACCAGGCTGTGAGCTATCTTAAAGGGCATGATTGACAGACTGTTAGTGTATTTAAATATTACCAGCTTCTTTCTAATGCCATTGTCTGCAGGAACAATGAAGAACTATAACGATTTTTCATAGTTCCAAGGGGAGAATTGTGGATACATATCCGACAAAAAAGATATCTCAAAGGAGGTGACCTAGAAAACAGTTAATTGGAAACTTAAATATAAAAACCGAAAATTAATCATAGCCATTAGATTATAATTTTAACGGTTGAGATGTGTCCCGAGTAAGGTCAAGTTTCCAAATTTAAGTTGGAAACAACTCAGACATTAAAAATTGCAAGCCAATGGACAAGGATGGTTTTCAGTTCTCATTCTAACCTTTGGTTCTTACCTGATTGTTACTCTATATATACCTAAAATAATAGATAAAAGGCTAGAAAATGTTACACTTGGTCAATCAGATTAACCGTTTTCTTGTTTGAATTCCCAGTTCACCTCCTTCGAGGCCTTTTTTGTCAGATATGTATCCACATTTCTCACATCAGAACCAAGTGTTGCAGAAGAAGAAAAATCAATGGATAGGTCAAAACTGGTTTAGGTTTCAGGCAACACATCATTTAAAATGGATGAAAGTAAAGGAAAATTAACTTTACTCTTTAAAATAATACCAGCAATGAAGTTCCAACTATTTGTTTCTCTTCACATGTTGCCCCTACTTCACACCCTCCCGCACTTTCCCTTTTTCTAAAGTATCACATCAGATTTTAAGAGTAATTTTTTTTAGGGGAAACCACCTTTCCTAACTCCATTTGAGCTTTCATTCTGATTTCCTAACC
>JAYMSV010000575.1:0-16242 GCA_036897745.1 Erodium moschatum | reverse complement strand
AAGTTATTTAGGCCAGGGATCTTAGTGCCAGTATATGTGTGAAATGTGTTCGGTGAAGGCTCATTATACTTAATTTATTTAGGCCAGGGATCTCAGTGCCAATCTCAGGAAATCAGATTGTACCAGTATATGTGTGAAATGTGTTTGATGATACAAGTATTGTACCAGACCACATATATATACTACACAGGGTACATGGATTACGAAATCAGATTAACAAATTAGGCCTAAACCCTAAAGCCCATAGGATTAATACTGAGACCTCCTAAAGGATATCTCACATTCTCACAAGTCATGAGAAATCAGAAGAATGAAATATAGGAAACAAGAATGTTTTGTAATAAACAAGAAATACCTAACAACAGATGTTTAGACCTAGTGAGTTCCCAGTACCTTGTGAGAAGAATTGCACATAAAAGTGTAATAAGGTTGTCTATAAGGGGATTGACCACATCAGGGGGATCATTTGGTAAAGCAAAGAAGCCCAGGGTAGCCTGTCAAAAAAATAGTGTTCAAAACAATTGGAAATAAATATTTAAAAGAATGAATATCTGAAGTTAAATTGCTCCATAAAAATCTGAAATTCCCACCTTCATAACAAGGTCTCTGGTTTCAATTGTTAGTTTAGGCTCCACAGAGACCAAGGTAGTGCAAGCACTTAAAGCAAGGGCCTGCACAACACCAGAATTAGCAGGAGACACAATAAGAGTTCCAGAATTGATAAGCCATCACAAATCACTCCAGTGCAACAGACATACCTGTGTGTGCAAAAGTTCAAGACTGGAATCAGTAAAACCATCATTTTCATCCCGGCCCATCAGAGTCAAAATATAGTCGAGCAATTGGTCTCTTTTTTTCAATGGAAATGATGCACCGCTTTCTGCTGCATTGATAACAGCACGACCTGAAAGGAAATACTTTTAGCAACATGTGATTGAGTACTATTATATAATATATACAGATACAAGCACGAAAGAAATAATAAATGCATATCAATGTGAACAAAAAAAAAGTGTTTCAGACTGCAAGTGGCATAAAGTATAACAGACATGGCCTTGGACTGACTTCTACAACTTCAAGGAACGGAGGATAACACTATATCCAAAATAGAGACAATGAAAGAGAAGAATATTCCAGGAAAAAAGGTGATGTGATATGACATTTACTATGCCGGTAGGCTCTTGGAATATATAGCAACTGAGAAATCCCAAACCATCAGAAAATTGTGTTATTTACTACGCCTGTAGGCTCTTGGAAAACAAAGCAACTGAGAATCCTAAACCATCAAAATTATGTTATCCCCCCTCCCGAGCACTCGCCCAAAAAAAGTGAACCAAAAATCTGTGTATACAACACTGGAATAGCTATTAACACAATCTATAGACAGAAGAAAAGATAAGGGGGGGAAATCTTTAAATCGGGTACCAATTATTCTTGTTACCAACCTAGTAAATCAATTGCAGTAATGACTGCCCGTTTTGCAGTAGGGTGGCGCACGTGAAGAAGTCGTGAAAGCATATTAGTTCCCTGTAGGTAAGCCATAACATACAGCTAAGACACAACCATAATCAAAATTGTAATAGTTGTGATGTGTAAACATGAACATTATTAGAAGAATTTCTCATCATGTCATACTAGCAGTAATGGGCTCTGGATACTTATTTGTAGCGTCTTGAGCTTTTTATGATGTGTGAGATTTTCAAGAACTCGCGAATGACAGAATAAAAAAGGAAAGATTCGTCTTCAGCAGTAAACAGAGACCAGAAAAAGCAAACAGAATAAAACAGAAAATGGACACAAAACTATGGGGTAAGGAGCTCAAAGATCAAGATGTCATACAACAAGTGCTTCTATTCTGGCTTCAATAACACTTGATGGAGCATATCTTGCAGCATATCCATACATTAGAGCCAACGCAGCATGTATATCATCGGATTCTTCAGTTTTGCGGCCATCAGAGAAGAATGACAGGAATCTGTAATAGGTAAAGCTACAAACTCCTCAGCTCATTATCCATATTACAAGCACAGCAAAAAACAACCGAGCCTTTTCCCAAGCTAGATTGAGCTGCTGGGGTTGACATTACCCAAGCAACTAATAAAAATTAATAAATAATTCTTTGAGGATATACGGGATAGAGACAAGACAGGAAAACAATATCCCTCACCACTCTTGTTGTATAATACTAGAATACATAATATCATTTCCAAAATAAACTGCCGTCTAAAGTTCTCATTTAGACCATGTATGACAAATAACACATGATGACATGGCAGATTAGCACACTACTTATCTATGTCACTATTAGCTCCTTCTCATACTTCTGCTAAGTGCTAACTAATATACTTGCAGTAGTAACAGCTTTAGTAAATATAAATACTAGTATTGTTATTTGCTTTTTTAAAATTCTAACTAATATACTGCTACATTATTAACTAATGGAATTACCTTAAGTACAAACAAAAACTAATTCACACTCTCTTACTTTGATCAAAGAAAATAACCTTTTCAATGTAACTGGAGAACATTTATTAGTCTACAGTTAAGTAACTATAACGCTAACTATTTAACAGTTCTAATAAAAACAATTTAATCATATCAAGAATCCTTTTGGTTGAAGAGAGCAAGACAAGCAAATAGAAATGGAGCATATATTTCTAAACCAGAAAGTACTACTTGACCTTTGAAAGATACTTTGCCCAACAGTACCCAGAATGTTCTTCAGCTTGTCTAATACAATATCTAAATGAGATGCTGCAACCTGGAAGTAATGGACCATGAGTCGTTAGCATAAAAACAATAATAGTAAAAAAAAAAAAGTAAGAAGAAAGAGTCAAGTAGTCGGGGGAAATTCTAAGTTTTGCTATACCAATCCCATGGCCTTTGCCAAACCGAGCCTATTGGTTGGGATTGAAATGTTAGCTTCTGTATACATCTTATTGATCTTATCACGAACATATCCCCCGTCATCAACTTTCTGAAGAAGCACACCCAGGCATCTGCAACAAGTAAGGCATGCTATTTAGGAATTGAGCACTTTTTTCTTAACTTTATCTGATATAACTTTATTGAATAATCCGAATGGTTCAAGCCTCATATCTCCACAGTGGAGGGGAGAGGTTAGGGAATTCTTTATAGCTTTATTGCAGGGCTAAAAAACTTTATTGAATATGTGAAATCAAAGATGTAACTATGATACCGGTGGAGAAGTGCAGAATGCTCATCATCAGATGTATAAAGTTCATATTGTTTGGCAAATGTATTTCCAAGGGAAATCATCCAATCTGCATCTTGACTTACATCCAAGGTTTCTGCAAGGAACTATCACCCAAAGAAAAATAAATTCTTTATAATCTACATAAAAAATTAGATAAATTGACTAAAGTTATAGCCTCATAACAAAGGTATAGAGTTTATAGCCCAACGTTTTTCACCACATAACCAAGCATACATAAAAAGAACAGAAACATGAAACAGTAAACATTGGGTCAATGGAACTTACATTGACTATCATGTCATCCCAGGCCTCTTGATAAGAAGGATCCTGCCTTAGATCATCAGTGTCGCAAATATATGCCTTCATTTTTGGAATCTAGCGCTTATCAAACACAAAAACCAATTAGATTCTTCTTAAGTAGATAAATTTCAAGAGAAACAAAAGAAATTTTCTATAATATGACGTAGCTACGAAGAGGTTTTTCCATTTTACTAAATGTGTAAACTAGACAAGTACAGAAGTGTATAAGCTGTAGTATTGAGCTCCAGATGCCTAAAGTACAGGAAGATTTATCGTACACAAACTTTTCACTGATTCAGTCATTCTGAACGGAAGAATTACAGTCTCGCATACATGCATACAATTGCATGAAATAAACATTTGTGCCTAGAACATTTCATTAGATTGAGAACGATATCTCATTTGCCACCAATGGATTTTATTTATTATGAATTGAAACTTCCAGCCTAGACATGAATTTTACATTCTTGACTCAACTTCGACTGCTTATTTACCTCATCGTGCCAAAACAAGTTGATATTCTTTGGAAAGAGGGGTGCCAGATAGCAAAGAACCTGCAAGAACAAAAAAAATAATCAAGGCAGATATTTGATGACTCGTGAATAGATTGCCCCAAAATAGATTCTCAAGCATGCATTATTGAGGAATTTATTTGAATAGGATTCAAAGCTTTAGATGATTCGCAGCATAACTCTTATCTGTCTTAAAATATCAATATTAGGTTTTAGTCTATTCGGGGACAGAAGATACTTACAGTCAAAATATGAGTTGCCAGCTGCTCTCTTGCAAGGGGGTCGTGCAAGAGCACCACCAAGCGGGCAAAAAGGTCCTAAATGCATGTACACCAAATTGAAATCAATATGCATATAATTTTCTAGAGTATATAGAAAAAGAAATAAAACATCAAGCATGTTATCTACCAGCAAAAGTCCTACCTCGGGATTTGGAATATCAGCCCGAGCTTTACACTCATCAAAAATATCAATGGTATGTGAATATTTATGTTTGCATAATTCTGAGATACATCTGCAAACCTGCAATAGTAGATAATGAGTGATGTGATATAGTTCAGACAGACCATTCTGAACTTGAACCAGAGGTAAGAATCCATTCAGCCAAAACCCATATAAGAACTAGAAACATGGCAAGGAATACTTTAAAGATTGTTCCGTCAACACCCTGCATAATTAGGGAAATATATGATGTTAAATACCCTACCGTAGCAACTGCACCAGTATAATCCCGTGGAATAATCACCTTCAACAGAAAAGGCCAAAGAACGTGCTGCAGAAAGTACAAAGTTAACCAAGGACTTCTTTATAATTTATATAAAACGAGAAGAAAAAAAAACAATGAATCCTACTAGAGAATTTTTTTCAAGCAAATCTACCAACAGTTGTAATCACGATTAAAAATTGAATAATGTACTTGATGATCTATACCTCCATTTCAGGGATGGTAATGGTAAGCAAAAGAAGACCCTTTTCACATATTGCTCTTAGCTCTGTTGGACAATTTTTTCCGACCTTTACCTGAGAAAGACAAAATATATCCAGTATGACAAATCTGAAAAAAAATTTGTGGCGTGACATTAGGCACTTCAGACTCAAAAACTCTAGCTGTGGCAGTAAAAAAAATAATACGAAAAGGGTAGAGAGATCCCTAAATTGGATCAACAACAACCCGCCCAAGAAATTGGCATTACAAGAGAATAGACATCAAAAAATACAAAGGACAAAAACTAGAGAAATATAGTTGTCACACTATATTGATGATGATGAATTGATTGATAATCCTTCCCTTTTTAAATACTTTCATGTCACATACTATCATAATATCCATATCACACACATAAAGACATTCTAAAACTTGAATCAAATAAATAATGTCCAGTCTACAACCTCCAGTCTCCTGTGCCTGAATGCATGATACGGTCATATGACACAAAGCTTACCTTGGATTTCTCAAGATCGTAACTCTCCTGATCTGAGAGAGAACAATGGCGTACAAGATACTCAACAAACAATTCACCAGACGGCCCGATCAAGAAACAGTGAGAAGCCATAACCACAATCAACTACCACCAAAGCAACACAATCACATATTAGAAAAATGAAGGGAGTATTTGTAGGCAATGTAAATAGGCTAGGATTCGGTATCTACCTCTGAAAGTGCCTTTCTAACACCTAAACTCCTCTCATCTAGCAAGAATATTACTGCTTCAACAAGTAAAGGTCTTTTGCTGTGCCAAGCTTCATACAACCTCCAATTAAAATTCCAGAAACCAAGACATTTAGAAAATGTAAGTCCAACTTTAGGGGAACATAAATTATAGAACAGAAGAAACCTGGGCAATAGATGCTTTAGGACACAAAGGGCCCCATAGGTCATAGGTTCTTCCTTCAACTTGCATTTCTGGCATAAGAAATATATAGAAAGAGAGGAGGTGTGTTTAAAATAATTTCGCCTGGACCCGATCAACAAAAAACCTAATAAATATTTTTCTATGTTGAAGATACAAAGACTATTGTAAAAACAAAACTATCTCGCCTGGGAATGGTACTCACATTCAGCAGGAAGATAAACAAATCCTCAGGGTATACCATACCAACTGTCAGAAAGCAATGCTGAACTTCATTATATGTCTGGCACATAGGAAAAAGAAATTAAAAGCGAAGTAAAAAAAAAAGACAGTTCAGTACAGGCAAGCATGGTAGAATTCTAAATACCAATTAAACAAATAAAATACTAATATGAAACAATAATCATAGTTGAGGGGAAAAATTGGCTTTGCATGTTAAGTCTCATCAATCGGGAGCAACCCAGTCATAAATGGAAAAATGAACTGATCAAATAAGAAATAATCTGAAACAATAAGGTAGGGGGGGAATGATCAGAAGAGGCTTCACTCTGTTAAAATGCAAGGAAAATAACAGATAGAAGAACAAAATCATGATGGTAACAGAATGTAATGACAACACCACAAACAAAAGTATTACATTAGAAACGTGAGCATTTACATAAAGTTTGGCCAGCATCCTGGAGTTATACCTTCAATCCCATTGAAAAGTTTGCATGCTCTTTGCTGTCGTTATTTTTGCAAACTACTGAGAGAAGCGTTGATAGAATAATTGTAAGATCCTACAGCACATAACATGATATAAATAAGAATCATGAAGCAACACCAATAATCTATCAGCATTCTTTAGACGCAAATAAAGTTAATAAAATAAAACAAATAAAAATGTCGAACTCAAAATGCAACAGTAAATCATTTACAAATTTCTATACAGAAACCAGTAAATTCATGGTCTCAAATTTTCAGTTATCTTATACTTAGAGCATGTACATGGGAGCCTCCGAGTGTATACTCCGATGTCTGTTAATTCTGTTAGGATAGGAGAAAAAGGTGTTGAGGCTGGGACTGCCCAAAAGTGGGTAGCACCGCTAAAAACAATTATTGATTGCAATTTACTTAGATATTACATAAAACACAAAACATTACAGATTAAACATTAATTAAAAGTTGGAAAACAATACATAAAACAAAGACCAACGTATTTGGAAATTTGTGGTCTTGTCGTGAAAAGTACATAAATGAAATTACATAAAATTTCATTCAAAATACTACTTTAGTTAACTAGCTAAATACACTTGGGTATCATGGTCGTGTACCGCTGTAGTCGGCTACGACGAAGCTACGGCTATTCCGGTGTCATTTGAGATTGGTCTATCTCCTCCAGCGTCTCGACTTTCTTGTTCGGTTCCCAGAGTTTTGTCATCTTAATGCCTTCTTCCTGCACTTTCTCAATCTCCAGCATGATGGCTAAATCATCCTTATCGGTCATATTATTCTGCTTGTGAACCAGTTCCATGCTCCATTGATGACTGTTGAGGATAAGTTGTATGAACCAGCAGCATCCAACCTCGTATGCTTCTCATCTTGAGTGTCTTCCTCCACGGTCCATTTCGGCTCATTCCAGACCGCCTCCTACCGATGCCTCCAATTGAATTGTTTTGGTTTTCCTTTCGCCTCGTACATCCTCATGGCCTTCTCATAGAGTTGGTCATCAGAATAGCCACGGGAGTACATACTTTGGCACTGCAAAAAATAACAATTAAATCTTTTCACCCTAGCGTTTGTTTTGGACCCATGATCCTTCAGTTGTTTCCACTATTTGTGAGTGACCTTGGGTTCGAGTTGTACTCCAATTAATAGTCGCCCAAAACCCGTTTGCATGCTTGTTTTTCCTTCAATATGAGTCAAGCAACTGATGAAGCCAAAAAGCGACTAACGTCACATTTTCTTCCGGGGTCCATCGACCCAAATGTCCTTTAGTCGGTTTGGATGACGGTGTTCGTGAGTTAGGACCGACAGAGGTGGACTATGATGAGGCATCGCTTGAACTACTTTGTAACTGTGAATCAGGCACTTGGGTCGCTTGAGATTGAGCCCACGATTCAACCGTATACGCCCCAAAATTTTCTTCATCTAATGAGCAGTCGTGAGAAATTTTCTACGTTGTACCTTGGATGAGATTTTGAGAGTTGAGAAAGAAGAATGAGTGTAGGAGAGGTGATTGAAGGTATGAGGGTAGAATGGGGTGTAAGGTATTTATAGGGAAAAAAATTATTAAACTAACCGTTTGTTAACAATTAATATGAATTGAACCGTTGGCGGGAGCCAACAGTCATTTTTTATAACGAATTTACCACGTGGCAACTCGCCATTGGTTGGGCTAAACTCAGCACCAACGGCGTCGCTGACGAGCGGAGTCGTGGAATTCGGCCTTTGGTCTCGACACCAACGCCAGGGGCCGATTTCAGCGCCTACACCCATGGAAATCGATCTCGGTGTCTACGTCTTGTAGTGGTGTTCGCCCCCGACATTAGCCTCATATATCGAAGTTGGAGGGTACCAATGAAGACCACTATGGGTGCTCTTATATAGTGAAAGTCCATAGTTTTCTAATAGTTCTTCAACAAATTGAATCTCGATTCCTAGCTTGTACTGGTTCGTACTCACATGATTTTGCAATCAAGCAGGCACTGTAGTTCTTCCAAACCTTAGAAAGATGTTATGTGAATGGAAAAGACAAACAGTTCCTTGTAAATGACAGGAAAAACACATCCTTAGGACCTTAGCTACATCCCAAACTAAAAAACAAACAGATTATAAAAACACATAAGAAGAAATAAGGGCATAAAGAGAAATTGTGATTCAACTGACAAATTAATCTTTCAGGTTGTGAAAATTGTCAACCTATATTTCACACAAGTAATAAGTATAATTGCAAATTATTGTTCTCCTTCGCCTTGCGGTCTGGTAATTTATACTCATTTACTCTTCCTAGTTATAGTAAGGAATCGTCTTCAAGGAAACCTTGACAGTGTAGTGCAAAGTCAAGAAATAAATTCACTAAAATGACAAGAATAATGAGCCTAGGTACCTCAAAATCAAGCAGAGGAGGACCAGTTTCCGATAGTAAAGAAGCATTCAAGGCATTATGCAGACTAAGAGTTGCCAAAAGTGCTACATCCTGATCCGTTTTATACCTGAGAATCAGAAATCGAAGAATGAAAGCCATATGAGTCTTTACTGAAGCACCCAGAGTATCGGTAAGTAATGCATGTATATAAATATAACCCCCAAGCTTGGCCGTGTACTTTTATTTATGCATGTCAGAACATAATGGATGTTATTTAATATAATCTAAAAGTAATCTTACAATTCCAGAATAGTAGGAACAAGTCTTGGTAAAGCTGCCTTTAATTGGGATCGGGTGATCAGACCAACCATCTGACCCAATGCTTCCACAGAAGACGTGCGAACCTATTGCATACAAGAATTAACTTGTGTCCACAACAAATGCCCATTGATAAAAATGCCAAACGTGTGGTGGGGAAACAAAAAAATAGCACCTACTATAGCCATACTACCTTACCACATTTGGTGAGTGGCATCCTTATCCAACCAAAAATTAACTTATGCA
Organism: Erodium moschatum; assembly: GCA_036897745.1. Taxonomy (NCBI): domain Eukaryota; kingdom Viridiplantae; phylum Streptophyta; class Magnoliopsida; order Geraniales; family Geraniaceae; genus Erodium; species Erodium moschatum. The sequence goes on along the minus strand of JAYMSV010000575.1, from coordinate 6,732 downwards.
CAAACAAACAAGTTAAGTTTTGGGGTTGGACTAATGGACTTCAGTTTAACAGACATCATGCACAAAAGTCTTTTAAATAAGATAGTACTATACACCAATGCAATGGAGTATGCCTTAGGACATCATATAGAAAACTGTTGCAAGAAAAAGGCTTTGAACAACAATAGTTCCAAGAAAAAATGAATAAAACAATGTTTCTCCTGGAACTGGATGCGATACAAGATGGAACCACAGCTAATACAAGAGTAACATTTGATGGGGGAAAGGAAGAAAATATTGTACAACCTTCCAATCACGAGAAGTTGACCAAACTCTTAATAAGAGCTCAAAAGCTGAATTCATAAATGACCTGCAGTAAATGAAGCATTAGTTTCAAGCAGAATTTTGAAGGCAAATTTGTTTATCAATGAAAGTATAACCAGGAAAAACATATATTGGTCTCACATGACATCACCATCAAGGGTTGAATACGAAGGGAGATCGATAAAATATTGCCTGGCAGCCTGAGACCAACACTTAAATGCTGGGGAAAAAGGGTATGTGTTACTTCATATTTGTTCAGGGCTAATGAAAGGAAAGCAAACAGTATCTATAAAAAGTAGAAATAAAGAACTCAAATGACTGTCCCGGGGATTGAGAAAAGGATAGAAAATATGTGCATAATATATATCCACACGAAACTGTTCATCAAACACTATAACTTATTTTGAAGACAAGAAAATCAAGCTATGGACTATAGGCAGGAAATAATTAACCAGGTTATACCTGGTAGTCTATCTTGATCAACCAATCATTATTTGAGGCATATTTTGCTACCTTGAACTAACCATATATCCTACAACTTTCGAATAAAAGTGAAATGATAAAGCTATTCCATTTCCAAAGGCACTTGAAAAGAGGTAACAGGTTTAGCCTAAACTTCACCCGATTTTACAACCCAAGCTAGCAGTAAAAGCATAAACATAGCCCAATATAGTCAATAGAGATGTAAATTTGTATGGCACTTCAGCTCTTTAGCTTTGTAGAATTATAAAGTTCCACAGCAAATAAAAACAGAAAAAGAGGTACATATAAAGGGAAGGGTCAAACCCAACTAAATAGGCTGACATTATAGATGTGGAGCCCGACTCAATATATGTAGCTCGATTTAAAATTTTACAGGGTATCAGAGCGGGTTAATTTGGGCTTGTGGCATAAAACCATGTGGCTTGTTTGTCGCCTCCCTCGTGGTCTTCGGTCCATATGCAGATATGTTTCCGGCTATAGTCCACATGTAGAAGTCCATTCCAACACATGAGGGTGTGTTGAGGTATAAACTTCCACATCAAACAAAAATAGAAACAAAAAAAAAACAAATACGAAGGGAAAAGTCAAATGCACCTAAAAATATAGACATTTTAGTTGTGACTCTTGCGAAGCCTGACCCACATATGTAGCTCGATTCAAAATTCTATAAGCCTAACGTACACAAGTGTTTGCAAATGATGTTGCATTATCTTTCTTCAAGGTTTTCCAGAAAACTGTTTACCTGAAAAACTATACTATGTTGCTTTGAGGGTTTATGTAGGTGAACAAATCTAACAGGACAATGGAATTCATGTCACTATCTCAATTTTAGGAATTTCAAAACAAAAACGTACACCCGTTAAATTCATATATAATAATGCGTTAAATTCATATATGGTACTAGGACACCCAACAAAATATGGAAGAGTTTGACAAAGTTGGACCCAGTACTATCATTACACCTCATCCTGACTCAAGAGTCGAGATACCAAAACAAAGCAATTCTGAAGTATCATATATAACTGCAAAATAAATTATGAGTACACCGCAATAGAAATCAACTTAACCATAAAAAAGAACAAAAAAAAACTCATCATACCATTTGCAAATATGTGTCGATGGGCATCCCGCACATTTCCAAGTACAGGCAGAACTCGTGCTAGTACATTTTTCAGTCGAGGAGTGAACTGCAAAGCTTCAAAGGAATTGAAAAGTACAGCATACATTTCAGTTTAAAAACACAAAGTCCAATAACCTGGATGAATTTGAAGCAAGAGGGGATAAATCATTAACCATCGGCAGAAGCGAAATCTGCAAGTATTTGAACCATAGCCGGTAGAGCTGAATTTGGCCCCGTAAAATGGAGAAATATCTCTTCCATCATCTGCAAAACCGAAGGAAACAAATGTTCCTTACTCTAATAATAGAAATGAGCGAGAACTTGGAGTTTCGTTGCAAATTCAGCCACAAGATGCAGCAGGAGCATGACTTTGGATACAAGTAGCAGATCATATGTAATGTAACAAAGAGATAAGAAACGGGAACACATGTGGGTTAGTTGCTTTGTCTTAGCTGAATTGGTTTTGGATTAGTATTGAGTTTCCTTTAGGGAAGTAGTTTTTTAGTTGCTTTGGTATTAGACCATTAGTACTGTGTTTCCTATAGGGAACTGGCTATTTGGAATTCATATGTAGTAGGACTCATTGCTATTAATTTTCAAGGAGTCCTGTAGTGGGAGGGTGGCTTGCAATCCTACAACAGGAGCGTGCCCGGTCCGAATTAATCCGGTGTCACCGCCAGAGTCAAGGCTAGGGAAGTTATCATGGACATTAGAGGAGACAAGTTAATGAGGTAACACAATACACAAAACATGAGATCCAATAGCTTGATGAGCCCAATAACACCATAGTTGTTGCTGTCTTTACCATCATCATAATCATACAGCCTAAATCTGCCAATATTTAAGATGCTGAAAATCATGGATAATATCATAACACATAATTCGGAAACATATCACAAACAAGTCAAACTAAAGAAACCAATCCTACTAAAATATTGTGGAACGCTGACAACATTTCCAGATGATCAACAGCTAAAACTAAGACATTTCATTTACTTATTTGTTAATTGACATGAAACATGCATGCATGCATGCATAGTTGCATACATACACATAAGTAGGAGAGTGTGTGTAAAACTGGTTATCGTGTTTAGCAACAACTGAAGTTGTTACTCGTAAGTATCGAGTGACAAAACTTACAAGGTCAGGCAAATGTGATCCTATTGAAACAAGTAGTGCAGCTGCAGCCCTTTGCCAGTGAGTATTTAGTTCCTGCACCAAGGTGAACAGCGAATTTTAAGCATAGATAATTTTTATTGTTGAAAAAATAAATAAACATAAGTTGTAGAGATAATATATCCACAAATCATTTCATGAAGAAAAAAAATAAACAACCACGTCATTTCACAAGTAGAAGAACCAAAGGGGAAAATTGTGATTACATTGGCTTCAAATAGCAAAAGAAACACATCATCCCAAGCAGTGAACTATAAGCCAAATCCATTTTATCATAGTGAATACTAAATACTACTCCCTCCATCCCCAAACGAGTGTCCCGTTTACATATTAGCAAAGATTAATGATTAGTGGGGACAGTGTTTTCCTCTCCAGTACATGCCCTTATGATCTCCATGTGCTACCCACGAAGCGTGAGTAACTAACTCAAACCAAAGATGTTACTGATAAATCATACATAACCAAGTTCCTAAATATGATTTTGGAAAATCTAACTTGAGAAGCACCAGTCAACTTAATAAATTCACTTCTTCCCTAACGGATGCAGCACAAAAATAACTAGAACACTTAATAAGTTGAGAATTCGCTGCTATTCAGCTGGTGAAGCAACTAGGAAGAGTGTTTACAGGTCATAGCAAGCAAAATACCTTGGAAGAGATGATCTCAGCCGTGGCGATCTTCGCAAGCCTGGCCATAAAAGGAGGATCAACATCTCTCTTGTCTAATGCACTCACACCAAAAGCCATAACTTGGAAAATGCCAGCCATATTGCCAAATCGCTGAAACAATCACATTTCACAGTAAATTACATGAGAACACAGCATGAATCCACAAAGCAACCGCAAACGCTACAAACTCAGTCAAGAACCAGCCAAGAGAGAGAAATAGAGGTACTCTTCTTCCTTCTCCAGAAACAACAGAGCAACAGTCCAGAGACAGTCACATTTCACAGTAAAATTACATGAGAACACAACACGAAGCAACCACAAACCGCTACAAATTCAGTTAAGAACCAGCTAAGAGAGAGCAATAGAGGTACTCTTCTTCCTCCTCGGGAATCAACAGAGCAACAGTCCAGAGAAACAATCACATTTCACAGAAAATTACAAGAGAACACAACATGAATCGACAAAGCAACCACACAAACGCTACAAATTCAGTTAAGAACCAGCTAAAAGAGAGAGAGAGAGAGGTACTCTTCTTCCTCCTCGAGAAACAACAGAGCAACAGTCCAGAACCAGAAGTGGATTCCTACAAAAACAAGCACAATTCCAAGTCAATTGCAGTCTCATCGACCTTTCAAAAACACCATTAGAGAGAGAGAGAGAGCGTAGTAACCAGGTGGCGATGTCCTTGAGGGAGGCCATGGAGGCTTTCCTGACGGCCGGAGACTCATCGGCGAGCGACGACACCAGAACCTGAACCGCCTCTGAGGCAAAGCAAGAGACGAGCAAGTTGAGCAAAATCGAGAAATGGAGAGGCGAGAGGTGGAGATTGAAGCTACCTGTTGCGGCAACGAAGGTTCCAGAACTCGAAGAAGCCATGAGAAATTGAGATCAATGGTTGCTAGATTTTGAGCTGAGAAAGAGAAGAGAAGCCAAGAGAAGGAGCTTCGCGTGGTGGTGTTGGTAGAGCCCTCTTCGCATACCACCTGGTTTTGTCGGCTTCGATACTTTAGGCGAAGAAGACAGATCTGAGACTTCGGTGTCGTTTTAACGGTTAAATTGGATTATTGCATTGGTAATTCTAATGGGTAATTAGTATGACATTGATTTTATTTTTTTTTAGCATGAATCGAAAATTTTATTAGAACAACGGTTGGCGATGATAGTTAACGAAATTTGAATAGGTCAAGGTATTGTCCCGGACAGACACCGAGGCGCTAACCGTATGATTAAAACTCCAGGCTATATCAGGTGACCTTGGAGGGAGTGGACTTCTTTGACGATGAGTTTGTACTTTTCCTGGCTCGACTTGAAATGGCTTGTCTTGCCTGCTGAACACGTTGGATCCCATGATGTCTGACATTCAAGGAAATATCCAAGGAAAGAGGAGGTTTGTGATCGAGTGGTATCTGATCCCGATCAATCGGGATGTGCCTCCTCTTACTCACCCTATCAGACATGACATGGATTAGTTTCACTAAAAAACATACAAATACAAATAAATATGCATTTTTTTTCTTTCTTTATGAAGGAATAAACATTCGTTTTTAATTCGTTGGTTTATCCATCCTAATGAATGGGTAAATAGAATTCGTTTGAGATTTCTTCGAGTCAATAAATCTTCCACCCAAAAAAGAGATATCCGTCAAAAACCACATTTCGACGAATATTTCATCCATAAAAAGAGAGCCCTCAAAAACCACATTTTCCTTGGAGTTCATCCCGCGTAAGATTACTATTATTTCGCTCACAAATTAGAATTTTTAACTTCAATCTTCTCCATCTCTAACTTCAAATATAATGTACTTGTATAATACTCTATAAAAAAAAAATTGGAGATATTTAGCACTCCCAAATACACCTTTAGTGTTATTAGATAAGTTTTAAATGCAAATTATTGAGGATTTCCTTCATAATCTACAATTCACATACTTGATTTGACCATAAATTAATCCAAGGAACGATAAACAACAAATATTTCCTTCCAATTTTTAACCCATAAACTGCAACAAAAGTACAAAAACTAAGAACACAAATTGCAAAGTATTTCTCTCAAAGTTACCTATACACATTCATAGACATTTGTTCTTCTTAGTTTTACCTTAAGCCGTCCACAATTGGATTAGACCGACAAGTCTAATTAGACGAAAAATTAGAAAATAATGGGTCTGATTCATGAGAAAAAGTGGACCGAACATATTTTTAAATTTAATTGACATATGCCACATATGTTAAAACCCGAATAGACGGTCAACGGATCAATAAACCTCCAAATTTTCCGAATAGACGGTCAACCAATCAATAAACCTCCAAATTTTTGTAGGCTTTTTCCCAGGTACCCGATTTAATAGAATACCACTGTAGACGGTCTTCAATCAACAAACCTAAACCAACAAGTAGAATCGACATTGCAAAATCTAAAATTTATAAACCAGAGATCAATCCACAAATTGAATCGATTGAACAAAATTAAAATCAACGATTTCAAAGCAGATTAGGATTGAAGAACACAATAATAGTAATATAGAAGCTTTTTCTAATCCATTAACACTAAAATCAGAACCCAAAGATCACAAAAGCCGTAGCATCCACAACCAAAAGTAACAAAAAAACACAATTACAAACCCTAATAAATAATAATCATCCAGAAACCCCCAAATCTAAGAGCTAGTGAACTTGGTCACGGCCTTGGTCCCCTCCGACACGGCGTGCTTCGCGAGCTCGCCGGGAAGCACCAGCCTCACGGCGGTCTGGATCTCCCGAGAAGTGATCGTGGGCTTCTTATTGTACCTCGCGAGCTTCGACGACTCCTGAGCGAGCTTCTCGAAGATATCGTTGATGAAGCTGTTCATGATCCCCATGGCCTTGCTGGAGATTCCGATATCGGGGTGGACCTGCTTGAGGACCTTGAAGATGTAGATCTTGTAGGTCTCGACACTCTTCTTCGTCCTCTTCTTCTTCTTGTCGGTGGAGGAGGCGTCCCTG
>JAYMSV010000574.1:0-16250 GCA_036897745.1 Erodium moschatum | reverse complement strand
GCCAAGTTTGTACTAGCACTTTGCATGCGCAAAAAAAGGACACAAGTCAGCATTGTATGGAAGGTATCAACGCTTTGCATGTTGGTACTAGCACTTTGCATGCGCGAAAAGGACATGTGTCAACATTGTATGTAAGGTACCTCGCCTTACATGTTGTGGTACTAGAGTTGTGCGCGCGCGTGCGCGAACAAGGACACGTCGCCCTCATGTGAGTTCGCAGTTTGCATAATAAGGAGGAGTTCACATTTGATACCAAACCTATATATATACAAACAGATTTTTGGGTGCTTGATAGGTTGTATGCTAGATTTCCCGGTCTTTAATCATTGAAATGTTGAATGCATGATTCATATCCCTTCAATAGGGAGTTTGTACCTTGTATGCTAAGAACGATCAATATGAAGCATTTTGAAATTATAACATATGGTATTTGCATAGTCTTTGGGTGACAATAAAGATATGGTTGAATTCTTGTTGTTCTCCATGCTTGGTGAATTGAGGTCTATAATTGTTTTGCATATATCGTTAAGGCAATATACAATAAGGAAAAAAGTGATTAAGAAAATCATTTAAGGTCATCTTTAGACATTTCGAGTCAAATAGCCACCTTGTTGAATTTTTTAACCTTAGTCACCCAACTTTGAGCATGAACCATTTATTTCTTGACCCAAAACATTACAAACCTATGTCATTTCCATTTCTTGTTAAACCTTCAAACGTTTGATCATGTACTTTGTTGATCATATACTTCTTGAGTGGTGTCATCTTTGAGGGTGAAAGTGAGAAACGAAAGGAAAGAAAAAAATATCACAAGGTAAGGTTGGGTGTTTCGTTCTTTCACTTCTCTCAATAAGAAAAAAATAAAGAAAAAAGAGGAGGGAGGATAAAATTCACCTCCTCACAAAAATAAAAAGAATAAAAAGGAAAAGTAGAGAGCGAGAGCCAAGAAAAGAAAAGAAAAGCATAGCAACACAAAGTTGTGAAAAAAGGTGTTCAAAGAAGAGCAACCCAAATGATGCTTCAAATGCAAATGGGGGTTCGGCGAATGTGTGCTATAGGGTGTGAGAGTGAAGCATATTTGTCACGTTGTAAGTTTTTAACTTCTTTTCTTATCATTTCCCGGCCTTATTAAGCCAAACCTAACATTACAAGCTTAATAGAGTCACTTATGATTCTATAGTCACCTTATTTTCATACGATTAGTGGAGAGGGTCATGTGCAAGATAGGCATATGAACTTTAAGTTCCAAGTAGAGGTACACAAGAGACCTCCTTTTTGGTGTTGTCAAGAGAAGGATGCGTAAACGAGGTGAGTTTTTAATTTTCGATTTGAATTCATACTTTGCATGTTCTTCCATACTTGTACCTTTACTAGGATAAAGGGATATGTGTAGCATATGCAAGTCTGAGAAAGACTTGTTAAACACCCGCTTTTCTGGACCTTTTGCATATACGTATTTACTTTCCTATTTGAATAAAGAGGGTCGGACTCCTCCCATCGGGGCGAACCCCGGGGTTTAACTGTAATTATCTTTATTATTTTTACTATTTGTGTTTTCTCGGGATGAGAAAAGTCTAAGTTTGGGATGTTGATGCTTATGCATTTTACACTCTTTTTAGAGTGTTTTCTCTCACATTTTGTAATTTTCTCCCTATTCTAATAAGGTATACTTCAATTTTCCCTCGTTTATGGTATTTAGTGTCTTGCTATGCTTTTGTAGATATTTGGAACAAAACGAGTCAAAAAAGACAAAATTGGAGCAATAAGCATTCATCGCCCGACCAATCACCCGATCGGGTAGAAGATTAAGTATGCCAATACCCGGCGAGACACCCGACCGAGTAGAGACATCGAGTACACCAATACCCAATCGAGTAGAGACGTCGAGTACGTTAATACCCGACCAACCCCCGACCATCGAGTACTCACTTACCCGACCACCTACATGTCAGATGCTCTATCATTAACCAATTCCCTATCGATGATTTTGGAGATTAATATTACAATGGAAAATGGATGAATTGGGTAATGTATAACATTCTTGAAAAAGATGAAGTCCAAGACGTGTTAGGGGCAAAACTATTGTGGTCTTCTCATCCAACTCCCAAAATATTAGGTTTTGTTTGGCTTACGTGTCAAGAAGCTATTCCAACAAGAGTATTTTTGAGAATGGAGGTTTGAGAATCTTCTTAAGCGAAACTATATGCCCTCTATGCAACAGGGATTTCGAAGGTGGCAGCCACATGTTGTTATTTTGCAAAAATCTTGATTGATATGGTTTCTTTGTTTGAATTGGTGCGGTATATCATGGTCAGTACCCGATGATATTAAATTTCTTGTTACTTCTTGGAGATATCTTGGACCTAAGAAGTCTAGAAGGCAATGGAGTAATCTGGTTTCAATCATCGTGTAGCAACTCTGGTTATCAAGGAATATAGTTTTCAACGATACTTATGTTCTTCTGAGGAGACTCTAAGTTCTTCTTTCAATCTGGAATGAGCTCTTTTTTCTATGTACAAGTCTTTCTCTTTTAAGAAATGGAGATCGGATCCTCAACTCTACATCAGAAGAAGTAGAAAAAACAGAAGTAAAATTCACTAGCTATCTACTGGTTTTTTGTAACGTGTAGGAGATCAAGTACTGGTTTGGTCTCTCAATTATATAAGCATTTTCTCTGTTATTTCTTACAGTTAGGAGCCTCCAACTTTTTTTATCAGAGAAAAATAAATGCATTAATAAGGAAACAAATACAAGAAGCTAAGTCCAAGACTCGAAAAGAGCTGAGCAGAAAGAAAATAGCGAAAAGAGGAAAGCAAATAAATTGGGAATCACAATCATGTGACTTCGCTAGGGCTAGGGACCCCGCTACTATAGTGAGGGCTTAGAACCGCTTCGACCTTCTTGAAGCCCTCTTCGGCCGAACCTCGATAACGTACTCCCCAACTTGCTGCGAACCTTGCCACCGAGTGAGTAATGCTCCCCCTTGTACGTTCATCGACTAACTGAGAGGTGAACCCATAAAATGCATCCAGGAAAGGGGGAGTATCACCAACATCAACCTGAAGCGGTGGAGGGGATCGATCTGGAAAAGGGACAAGTGATTGGTCCAACCCATCATACAGCTCTGTAACTGAAGTCGTGTCAGCCACTTCATCACCTGAGGTCATATCTGCCCATCTATCAGACCTTTGTCCCGAAGAAGCAGAAGTCCCAACAGTAGTAGAACGAGAAGCAAGCTGCTCAATCGGGGGCGGCGAACAATCAACTGTAGAAATAGGAAGTTGCAGAGAAGGAGGGTGCACTCGAGGAGTATGAGCCAAGGTCCGCGCCGCTAACATCCCATGTGGAGGAAGGAGCGGGATGGAGCAACATGAGTCGACTCGAGGAGCACTTCTGTAGTAAAATCTGGACCCTGAGTGGTGATCACCTGACTAACAGTAGCTACTTCCTCGTGTGGATAAGGGCAAATGTGAGGATTTAATAATACTTCATTTGATGGTAAAAAAAGATAATAGATCGGAGTTTTTTTATTTTGATCAGCAAATTTTTTTAATAAAAATCCAACGGTTTCATAGTGAAACCGTAGGACAAAGGCAAAGCCCTCAATACAACCAAGAGCACTGGCCAAGAAGGCGCAGCCTCAAACCAGAGAATTCCCAATAAGGGGAAAACTCAAACCAACACAACGGGTGTTACAAACCGGAGCACCGTTAACAAGAATGGCCTCAGAACAAACTCAATCAAGGGGATACAGACAAAACAAATGGTCTTAGAACCAGATAAAAACTAATAAGAAGCAACTAGGCCAACAAAGGCAACAAAGAGCCACACAAGGCAACAAACAGACAACCACCAAAGTCCTATAATGACAACCAGCCAACAAGGGCAACTAACCGAAATCGGGCCAAGCCACCAGGGGCCAGAAACAACAAAGCCCAACCAAAAACAAGAACAACTAGAACCAAAGAAAAGTAAAAAGCCCAAAAGAAAACAGAACCTAACAACCCTAACAACGTTCCTAATAAATTGGAGTTTGGTTAATGATTACTTAAATACAGGGATTCTCTGAGATAGTTATACAACGTTCCTATAATTCAGTCGTTGTAGAAGCCTTAGCAATCTTAGAGATTCTTAAATGGATTTAGGTTAATGATTGGCAAAATGTAAAGATTTGCAATAACTATCCGTTTGTAGACAACCTCGTTATGGCGATTATCCGTTTGTAGACAACCTCGTTATGGCGATTGTCAGCTAGTAAACAACCTCGTCGAAATATGTACGAATATTGCTCAAGAAGCTTATCCCTGACCTATTAATCAATAATCAGATAATGACTTGAATGTACCATCAACAGTATTATAACATGTCCGGTACACTCTGGAGTATTTTAATTTCAGATCTTTAATATAATTTCCCTTTTAAAAAAACAAATAAATGTCATTTCGTAAGGCAAATCAATAGCATATCAAAACATAAACCATATGTCCCCCAAGGGACATCCAGCGATCAACAATCAAGCCTTCATGCAAATAACTGCAGGCTTATATACACTTGTTGCTGCACAATGTGTTGCACCTCATAGAATTTGTCTAGCAAGTATATGTCACCTTATGCGTCCAACTGTCCGTATGTATATCTTCATATTTATATATAATATATGACACAACGATTCATTCCTCTCTTAAAACATAAACCATATAAGCGAAAAGAGTACATGCAGTAAAACAAGTAATCAAACATGTCGATGTCCCATGAACATGAATAAATAAATAAAAACGATCTGTCAACACAATAGCTTGACGACCCTTTATATTAGGCTTCCCGATATTGCCATCCCTTCCATGGATCAATATCAAATATAATTGTAAAGCACAAAATAATAGGCGAGGAGCGTCTTTAAAAATCGTTACAATCCATACCTGAAAACAACAATAATACTTCAGAAAAAAAAAATAGTTACACAAATCAAACTACAACTCTATCTCATATAACCAATCCAGAAACTTGTCATCAACAATTTCTCTATTTTATTTGCTGTGTATGGTGTGGATGAGAGAGGAGAGAATTGAATACCTTGTTTACAGCAGATTCAACCAACACATCTCTGGATGGAAGACCCTGTAGAAAACCAGTCCTTGGCCCCTAATAAAATTAGCCACAGACTTGTATATTTGTTCCATTGTATATAAATGGCCCGGGAAATGATTCTACCATCCCAAAACAAAGGCATGTATCTCGGCCCAACTAGAGACTGTGTAAAGCACACCAGACTTCACTTTCCAATTGAAAGAGCTTCCTTCAACATGCTCTTTCTGTTTCTCAACCAAGCCTGGGAACAGCGGGACAAAAGAAACGCCGAACTCACTCCCGATTCTTCTTAGGCTCGAACTTGTCCCGATCACAATGCCTATATCCGCCTCGAGCAGACAGAGCAAATCCCCCACTGAATCTCCAATATACATGGTCAAGTTCTTCCTGTCATTTGCATTGTTCTTTAAGATGTTCTTGAAGGCTTCAACTTTGTCAATGGGAGACTGCACTTTTCTCTCAATATCACCGGTGGAAATGGATTCGTTGAAAGTGAACTCATTTGCATGTATGTCAATAGCAGTCAGTCCCTCTGCTTTACAACAAGTAAATTAGTTATATATAAGTGAATGATTGGCATAAGACTTGAAACTAATGAATCTACACGACATACAAAATTTACCTTTTTCCGTTAAACATAACTGATGGTGCAAAAAACAATATTACTCACAGTACCAACTTGCAGTGGTTTTTAGAGGACGTACCAACTTGCAAAAAGTGCAAACCACAATGTCTGTTTTTGCAATTATCTCTTTATATTTACATCATTTTTATCCTAAGCCCTTCCAAATCACATCCTGGCTATAATTACCCGATAACTAATCCATACTGTCACGCGCTTCTCAGCAACCAACTATAGCATGAAATAAAAGATTTGATCCATTTGATAAGAAGACTGATAAATAAGTTTGATTGTATAACAGGATAAATTATATACCTAACAACATACTCATGTAATGTATGTATTAAGAATTATGTATCACAAGGTCAGATGGGAAATGAGCAAACCTGACAAGAAAGCTGATCTAATTAGATCACCACACCAGCAGTATGAAAGCACGTGAACATTTGTACTCAAATTCTCACTGTTCAGAAGTTTCTGAAAGAAGTCAGGACAACCATCCTGAAGAATCAGCCGTTCACCAGCTCGTTTGATATCTTCAAGACTTAGACCTTTAAGCACCTCAGACTCAATGACTCTATCATTGGCCCTTTTCTCAAATTCTGAAAGTTTCTCAAGTGCTTTATGCAAATCCTTGTAGTTGAATTTCTCTACTACAAAACCACAAAAAATCACGACAAAACACAGCTGAGCAAGTATCTTAACCATATGTTTTCTAGAATTATATATAAATACTGAGCAAAGATACTGGTGCCAAGAAAGAACACTTTTATACCTTTCTCAGTGGGCATAACGCTTTCTATGCACTGCTCGTACTCTTCTGTGTACTGTTTGGAAAGAAAACCCCATGTGCTTCTTAGGTCAGCTGACGACATTCGAACAATTTGATTCTGATCGGATTTAGGTGCTGTTACTATTGCAATCTCTGCCAAAATGGCAGATGAATCAACAACAGTGCATGTCAAATCAAAATCAGAAAATATCATAAGACAATCTTCTTCAGGGTTATGTTCTCTAGTCAGAGGAACTGCAGTGGGCTGGACAAGTGGCTGAGCAATGAAAAACTCTATTTCAAGTTTCATTGCCTGCTGATAGAGCTTTTCTATGACATCAATCTCTTCGCCCGTCAAAGAGACACTTAGTTTATCCAGTAACTCTTCGGTTTGCTGAGCCGCAGCCTAAATTCAAAGGATAAAATGGTTGAGCAGTCAGGGTAGAGAATACAATGAAATTCCTCCTACTGTAGACTGTATCCAAGAAAGTCTAATAAAATTAACTATTGGAATAATAAATGCTTAGAGGCAAATCAAACCTGAAAACTCTCGCATGAATAATTGCCAATCCACTTCTTGTAGGGGTGGTTGCATTCAATAGGATCTAATAATGCTTGGAACTCCTTACCCAATAAGGCATATAGCATCATGCAGGGTGACATGGCACCTAGAGTGTAAGCTGCAACTTTTGTTTTCTCAAACGGAGTCGCAAGTTTACCAGGTGCTTTAGTTCCTTCAACTTTGCCAGAAGCTGTTGCTAGCAAGAAGTCTGTGTACTTAACTGTTGCAGAGTTTATAGTTGTATCCTTTGTGAGGTCCAAACCCCATTCCTGAATAAATACACACACCATAACAAAGTCAATATTCTTCCAAGGAATAACTTCATGACAAAGCATTTGGAGCTTCATTGCGAGTCGAATAGTATTTGCTAGCAACAATATGTCACTTAGGGAATCCAGTTACAAGCCACAACCAGGAGATCTTGACCAAGTTAAGAATTCAAAGGCAAGGCTGTATTACTATTTTACCAAAATCATCTTTTTTATGCAGCAAACAACTATCTCGTTACCTTATATATTCTGAATAGAGCAAGTATATCAAATGCAAGTGTTTTTGCACCTGATTGTATCAGTAGTACTAACATGTCACTAAGAATTTATCTTCAACTACACTTAAATGAATGGAATCACGATGCATCTACAGAAAAAGACATTGTTTCATGATAATCCAACTTGGAAACTATAAACTAAACGCAGAGGAGAGTGCATCAACTAGACCTCGGGAAGTACTTCTTAAGTTGAGCTTTTTGTACTTTACATCAAAATCCAATAAAACAAGAAACAGAAGGTTTAAGATAAACCTATTTAGCCATAGATATTTTCTTAGGCAGCAGAAAGGGAGAACAAGAAACAAACAACAGAAAGAAAGAAAAAACTTGTATCTTACCTTGACAAATAAACTGTGCATTTTGAGCTCCTCTAACACATTCTTCCTAAGATCAGATATCACAACCTTGTCATCGTCATCGTCAGCACACTCTTCCGCCAACTCGTACCTAGAAGTCCAGTGAAGAAATAAGAAAAGGTAATGCGAAAAAATGAGAAAACCAAGAAATACCAATGGTTTTAGTGCATGAAAAACTCACGACACTGATATGTATGCATAAATTTATCCAGACTGAAACTCACGTCCTCTGAAGTATTTATCCTTAAACAATTAAATTAACCTTCCATTTGGTTGCTGAAAACCGCGAGGAAATGAAAATAAAACTTTGACACATATTTTGTATTTCACTTCCTATTTGACCAGCACAATCGATCAAGTGTGGAAGTTTACATTTTCTCACAACCTGAGAATATGATTCAACACAAATCCTTGAAGTTAGGTGTTTGCTTAATCAAACACCTCCAACCCGCTTGTGTGGCTATCCTTAAGCCCAGCTTTATCCCTCTAGCCCATTCATATCCAAACAGACTGTGCAGTATTTAAAGTCAGACACTTTATAGTGAAATCCTTAACCATCAAGCATAAACCCTCCCCTCCCAGCTTCCCAGAAGTAAAAACAATAAACAAATACATAAAACAGAAATCAGGAGTATGTTTGCTATAACCCAAAATCATGTTCCTGGTCTCAAATAAGTTCTCCATTTCAATCTTATAGCAGCTAAAATATCTACCAGACCCTAGAAACCCGGGCAATATTATCATTTTAATGGTTGAGTGTGTTCTAGAAATGAATCAAGCTAGTTGTGGCATCTCAATTAAGCAATACTGTGACAGTAAAGCACTGAAATTTTAGCATTCTAGAAGTATCATCATAGATTATAGCAGCAAATCCTTTATTTCCTAGCAATACAAGTAGTCATAACCTATAATCGAGTCTTGAGCCATGCTCAATACAAGTATCAATTTCCTACATTTTCAATACTTGTCCCAGATTAATTATCAGAAGTCCACAAGGCAAACATAAACGCGAAACACATACAAATAGTCGTTAGCATCAATTATCAGAAGAAGCCCAGATTCAGAATTCAATTTTCATTTTCCGAGCAGCCAAAAAAAAAAGAGAAGGGACACCTACGCTTGGGCAAAGGCCTTGAGGAAATGAACGTCCTGGGAGACATAATGCCTGAAAGTCTCGGCCTTGAGATTCCCAGAAGCCAGAGAGACCGCAAAGGGGGTGTACATGGCGAAGATTGACTCTCGGCGGAACTTGATCCAGAAGCGCGTGGCAAGCCCCCCCGCCCCGGCCGCGACAACAGTGGCGTGGGGAGAAGACACGGCCATGGGCGGCGGCGATTTGAGAGACAAGGATCGGAGAGAGCCGAGTCGGGAAATGGAATTGAAAAAAAGGGTTTTGATTGGGTTTGGGGCTAACAAAAGACGCATCTACACAAATCACAAGAGAGCTATTTCGCAATTGGGTCTCAAAAGAGAGGGAAGGGAACTTCTCATTATCTCTGTATATGTTAATCAATATTACAACTTTATTACAACACCCTTGCCCTTCCTTTCCTTGTCTGGAAAATAAAAAGCCTTCCTTTATTTCATTTAATCCAAATTCATATAGAATTAATTCAGAATAAACTATTGTCATCAAAATATAATTAATTGAGACAAATATATATATATATATATAATTATTTTTTTTAATAACTAGGATTCTGATATGATCAATTCAAGTAATTAATTAATTTTCAATTTTGATTAATCTTATTATTTAAGAGATTGTGGGGTTAGTTGTCAAGTCAAAAGGTGGTTTTGTAAATAAAGATATAATTTCAGAGAAATAAGAAATTAATAAATATGCGTATTATCCCAGAAAAATCTGGTATCCATTTAAAGATAAACAAAAATCAAAAGAACGGTAAATATCAGTCAGCCACCGCACAGAACAAAACCCTAACCATCTTCTTCGTCTCGTCTCTCTCGGCCAAGCTCCACCATCTCCGTCTCTCTCTGCGATCCGAGTCGCTGCCGGATCTTTCCCTAACCCCTCCTCGGTAATTTTTCTTTGTTTGACCGTCGAATTTCCCCTTTTTCTGTATCTTATTGCTTTAACTCTTAATTTTTGTATTTCAGGTGGCTGGTTCTGAAATTCTTGGTTTCTGCTCCGTGTTTGGATTATTTAGGTATGCATTTCCCTGTTTTATTGTATCGATTATTTGGTTGATTTTGGTCCGATCCGAGAGTGGTGTGAAAAATATTATAATTTTGGTTTTAATGATTATTAACCTAAATTAGTAATGACTGAAAACCAAGGAGTGTTTAAGAATTAAGAATGGAGGGATGGTTTTCTGGGACTGTGAAATGATGCCTCTTGTGCTCGATAGTGCTCTTTCATTATGGGTTCTGAATTAATTGGAGGTAGCATATATGATGACATTAGAAGTGTAATCAGTACTTACTTAAGTTAAATGGGCATGTACTTTTTTGGTCTTGGAGTTAACCTAATGAAAGTAACAGGCTTTAGTCATGATATTGTCATGATCAATTTCCAGACGAGTGTGACACTTGCTGTCTTTTCTTTCCCTCATAATCTAGTGCTCACTATATATCTTTACCATCCACAGATCTTCATATAGTGTTCAATGGCCTCTGTTCTCTCTGGCTGCCCCTTTCATGTTTTCAGGTATATTTCATATTTGCATTCACATGCAAATTGATCTGTGAAAAATAATTGTTCATTTTTAATAATTTGCATCTACCTGTTTTATTTTTATCCCCTTAAGGCTTGATATTCAGTTTTTGTGTGTGTGGGATATGTATACAATTGATATCAATGAAGGATTTGAAATTGATAATGTATGTGGGGTGGATTGCTAGGTTCTAGGGTAACCTGAGAAAGAGTTGCTCTGTCCATGGAAGAGCCGGGGCAGCTGAAGCGTGCGATGGTAGATGCTACCGCTGGGGCTATTGCTGGTGGTATATCTCGGACAGTGACATCTCCCCTTGATGTTATTAAAATCAGATTCCAGGTCAAATTGTCTTTCACTATCTTGAATACCGTTCTCAATTCCTAAAATGGGGTTGTGATGTTTTGCTTGTAAGAGTGTCTGTTATGTGTTGTTCTGCTATGGATTATTTCGATCGGTATTAAATAGAATTTAAGTTCCCAACATATTTACATGATAGATATTGGGGGTCTGAATTGAACCTGTTGGACCCATTCGGTTATCATACCATGGTCATAATGTTTCTTTATGATGTGTATTATTATTTCTTATTTTATTACAAATAAGTTAGAGTTTTTCTTCATGGTTTTCTATGTAAGTAATTGTTTGTAGCTGTAGGTAACTTCAAGATGGAATACATGTTTTTTGTTGTGAGTGAATGGGGATTTATGTCTAGACTGTTGGATGTATAAGAAGAATGCAGCTCCTTCTTTACTTTGGATTCTGGTCTCACAGTAATTTTTTTTATGGTGTATGTTGACAGGTTCAACTGGAGCCCACAACTTCATGGGCTTTGGTTCGTCAAAATTTATCTACACCATCCAAATACACAGGAATGTTTCAAGCGACAAAGGATATATTTAGAGAGGAAGGTTTACGGGTATGATGGTTGATTGCCAAATTCGATTCTGATTTTGTTGACACTGATTTACAAACTTTGTGTACGGATGTTTTTTTCACTTCCCTGCAATGTTCTAAAAATCGTCTAAGTCGGCCGCCTCAGCTACCCGGTTTCATATAAATATTAAAATATTAATGTTTTTATATATTGAATTTGTTTATATTATTTCTATGTAGTATGATTCATATTCTGGTTGTATCTATAATAATTTATATAATAAAAAATAAAAATACAAATCCAATCAACCACTAGCTCCTAACATTTTTTACAACCTTGCTTCCCAGCTAAGTAAACATCAAACTATTTACTTGATTAGTTAAAAGTTCAGCCAGTATCTGTTAAATTGGGGCGTTAACAACACTTTGAATGTATTGGGCTTATAGCAAGGGACTGGCGCGTTCTCAGTAGGTTTTTTGGTTCATTAATTAGCTTTATCTGTATCAGAGAACATATAACTGATTATGATGTCAAACTTTGATGGTTATCCAATGTCTTTGCATAGGAATGAACTTCAAAACGAAGTGGAATATTCTTTTTTGTTTATGCATAAATTTTTCGTTTTATTGTCTTTTATAACTTTATGGCCTTTCTATATAATAATATATAATGCACGTGCAGACGCCAAAAACATGCATGAAAATTTGGTTTTGGATGTTACATAGTTGTAGGAATTTGTTTCTGAAAAATGCAATAGCTTCTTTCTGATCTCTACAATTGGATATTCTGGCGAAGAGTGATATTTTATCTATGACAAGTTGAAAGGCCATTTTGGTCCACAAGAGATTTTGCATGATGTTCAAACTGGTACATAGAGCTGAACTTTGTTCAGTTGGGTCTTTAATGGGTGTAGGTTTGTTCAATTAAGTCAAAAAATAAGAGTCAGTGTCCTCGTTCAGTGTTTCTTACATGGCTTTGCCAATCAACCAAAAAGTTATTGAGCCAAATTGTAATTTGCATCAATGAGAAAAATTACTTTTTGATGTCATCTATCTATTACCACATTCAGAAAGCCATTGCAATTTGCTTCTAGCTTCAACATATCCCTATATCTATAAATTACTTTCAAACTAAAATTATTTCCAAATCTTCAATCAAAAATTTGAAATGGCCAGTGGGACTATATTGCCAATCACACAGTACATCCGTTCTTTGAACCTTCTGATGTTAAGTGCACCTGTGACCAATTTGTAGCTCTTCTAGTGAGGACAAGATCTGTGCCAGTCCACATTCCAGTGTACTTCTGAGCAACCTAGCGACCTTCCTTTATCTGCAACTCCAACTATATCAAGAAACAAATCCATATAACAATTATTGGGACTAAGGATCTCTAGTTTTTCTGGTTTTCCAAAATTAAGAGCTAATCTAACCTGCAATTCTTCATGTACAGAATTTGAAGATTTGTGAAATACTCAAATGATTGTGGCAGTGAGACGGTCAAACTCCATCTAAGATGGTAGCCCACATGAATCTAATACATTCAACCCTTTCATGCCTTCAAACAATACTTCTGGTACCTCTTAGATCCTTATTTATTGTGGTCTAAGAAGCCCTCCGTATCTTAATGCATAAATCTATCTGGAGCTAATAGGTGGGATCCACTATTATGTACCGATTTGAACATTTTGCGTAACTTGTCATATAACAATGATGCTATAGTTTTATCTTGATATTTCTTTTTAGCTTTACCCTTGACAACTTATGTAAGTTGATGGTTTATAACAGGGTTTTTGGCGTGGGAATGTCCCTGCATTACTTATGGTTATGCCATACACAGCTATACAATTTACAGTTTTACACAAGTTGAAAACACTAGCAAGCGGATCTTCTAGAACAGGTAACTTTCAATAACAACTCTCTATCTTGTTAGAATGAAGTTTGTTTTAGGGAAAATGTTTCTTTGTAGTTTATGCATTGGTTGATGATGTAGCTGTAGCTTATATTTTCAAACTATATGTTAAAAAGGTCACTAAATGCCTATATTTCTGGTATGAATTGTTGTTGGTAGTCTCATGATACAGTTCTTAGTGGAAAGTTTATTTTGCTTCTGTATAGTCTGTTTGTTGCACAGTTTCAATTATGTCATCAGGGATCATGCATTGCTATTACTTCTTCATTTTTGGTTTCTACATCTAAATTACATGTCATGGCTTGATTCTTGCTTTCTGTGATGCAGAGGATCACACTCGTATAAGCCCTTACTTGTCTTATGTAAGTGGGGCATTAGCAGGGTGTGCAGCTACCATTGGATCATATCCATTTGATCTTGTACGGACTATATTAGCTTCACAGGGTGAACCAAAGGTGGTATAGCTTCAACTATTTTCATTTTGTCTGGCAAAAGTTTGGTTCAACATAGTTCCTAATATTCACATAGGTTTAATCATATAAATTACTGTTTGTGTTTGATCAATTGAGTAATTATTCATTAATAGTTCCTAATCGTTACTTAGGTTTATCCTACCATGAGATCTACATTTGCTGACATAATCAAGACTCGTGGCCTCAGAGGTATGTATGCTGGATTGTCACCAACATTGGTTGAAATCATTCCTTATGCTGGCCTGCAGTTCGGAACATATGATACGTTTAAGCGCTGGACCGTGGTAAGGTTCTAGTTTTCATGTGTAATGGTATTATATGACAATGTGTATATAGACTGGATGATTCTCTTCTTACATGCTAGCATTATCTTCTAAAGTCTGGTGAAATTTTGTATTCTACATCTTACTGGGTGAGCTTGCAACTGCAGTATGTTAACAGTTTTCGCGTATATGTTGATACGTTTTATTTATTGCTATGTAGGCATGGAATCGCCACAGGCTCTCGGGTTCAATTTCAACCGATAGTGACCATAGCCTTTCAAGTTTTCAGCTTTTCATTTGTGGGTTACTAGCTGGGACATGTGCAAAGCTTGTTTGTCATCCACTTGATGTGGTGAAGAAAAGGTTCCAGGTATATCCCAAACCCTCTTTAAGTGTAAATCTACTGTACAATCCTTGGTGTGACGTGTATAAATTCTAGTTGGCTCGAGGGTCTAAAACTCGGGATTGGTCAGAACCCGGCGAGGTGACGTATAAGGATCCCAAATCATCAAAATTCATTTTGTATTAAAGAAATATAATACATAT
Source organism: Erodium moschatum (assembly GCA_036897745.1). Taxonomy (NCBI): domain Eukaryota; kingdom Viridiplantae; phylum Streptophyta; class Magnoliopsida; order Geraniales; family Geraniaceae; genus Erodium; species Erodium moschatum. Next base: position 1,563 of record JAYMSV010000574.1, on the reverse strand, counting down.
ATTAAAGACAAAATACAATAGTTTGGTCAAATAAGATAGTTTCAAGCACATTTTTATTCATAGTCTGTGAGTTCGGATTGTATTTGAAAAGTGATTTTGACTTGCTAGCGATAATCTCCTTCCCTCGTGCTATGCTCAGATCTTTGAGTACCGTTTTTCTTATATACTTCAGAATCGTGTATGAAACTAGTTGACCAAGTATAATTGAGTTTTGACTGAGTTTTGCACCAATATCCACTGATTGAGATTGGTGGTTAAGATCTCTCGGAATTTTTAGAACACTGAGTAGGCTAGTTTGTTTTTCATTGCAGTTAATTTTTTTGGTCATGGTGTGGATAACTGTCCCCACTTTGGTTATGTTAAAACATTACGACAATCGACTAAAAGTCTGCTGACGATAAATAAAAGAGTGCAAAATACTTGGTATTTTATGCAAAATTGTAGAGAACAACTTCAGAATCAAGGTTGAAACTCATTTTTATGCGAAAAAGTTGTACTTTCTTGTTTATTTTTTGCTACCATTGTAGTTTGAACCCACAATTAATAATTCTGTCATGTTAAATATTTGAGAAGAATAGCATAATGATGAGTGTTATTATGTGGCAGATTGAGGGGTTACAGAGACACCCGAGGTACGGGGCACGAGTTGAGCATCGTGCGTACAAGAATATGTTTGATGCCATACGGCGGATTCTTCTGACTGAGGGGTGGGCTGGGCTCTACAAGGGCATTATTCCATCAACCATCAAAGCTGCACCTGCTGGTGCTGTCACATTTGTTGCCTATGAGTACACTTCTGATTGGCTAGAGGCTCTTTGGATCTGAATCTCACCTCCTAATTTTTCACATTATACATGATCAATTGGATCACTTCATTCTTTTTGCGGGGATGCTGACATTATTGTCAGCACAAAACAGAAATAATACTAATTGGATAGAAAATTACTTTCCTTCTGTATTGTTTATTTCATCATAGATAATGTATAATGATCTGATTTTGTGTTTGACCTTGTTTAAAACAATTTGAGTTTCCGAAAATGTGGAATAAATTTGCGGGAATGGTAGTGTGATGTAATTCACTTGCTTGTGAGGCAGAGAAATGTTGTTTTAGCTGTTCATTTATCTAATTACCATAATAAAAAAGTTGCAGAAGAGCTTATGGGACTTTTTTTGGGGAGAAACTGATGGGACTTAATTCTATCTTGCATTGCGAGAGGGTCAGATAACTGTTTACTTGAGTTTGGAATGTGTAACAATTGTTGAGTGATCTTGAGTTGGAAAAACTACGGAAAGTTATGTCCACCTCTTAAAAATTAAAAATTACTGAATATAAAATTGAAGAAAAACATACAATAAGTATTGTCTACAACATATTTTATTGTGTTAAGTATTGATCCGTGTTTCAAGGCCCATTTGTTTTCACCACGTACATTTCAATGTTATATGTTTAACTTTTGATGTTTTTTTTTTGAGGAATTTAACCTTTGATGTTATACGGGGTTAACAAAAGAATATTATATTCATTATTTTAACAAAAGACAATGTATTTTTTTTTTTTTAAAA
>JAYMSV010000573.1:0-16255 GCA_036897745.1 Erodium moschatum | reverse complement strand
TCAACTAAAAGTTCAAACTGATAGTTGAAGACCAGATTATACCTGGGAAAGCTGGGTGAGAAAATTGGGCTTCATGTCACCGAGAACACCGAATGTGAAGGCGATGATGATAGCGGCCAAGAGATTGGTGATGGAGTAGTCAAGGTAGGTGTGCTGGGGAAGACGGCCTCGCCTTTCGAGGAGAGTCATGATAGCAGGCCATGTCCCCAGGAAGAACAAAGCTAGCAACATACAAGCTATGGCCCCTCCTTTGCTCTCCACCATATACATTTTCAACCCACCTGATAAAACCCCCTCTGTTTCTATTCCAATCAAGTAGCTAATACCTTGAAACTCCTGCAAATAATAAGAAATTTCAGTAATTTTTGATCAACAGAAGAAAAATATCATACAGGGTCAACGAGCAGATTGTACAAAACAAAACATCAGAAACTAACTGGGATATATGAGTTATTACCATATTCGAGGAAATCAAGGAAGATATATAGAAAGAAGGAAAAATCTTCACAGAAAGATACTAAGAAAGCAAAAGAACACATGTAAACTGAGAAATCCAAGTGTCTGAAACAGAGATACGGAAGAGATGAAGGAGAGAGTTAGGTAGCAAGTGACATCACCTACCAATCAATGGATATATAGAGAAGAGAGAACTGTGTAAAATCCAACTTCCTGGCGATCCCACATCAGCTGCTCCAGATTTTGTTTCTTTACAGAGAAAGGTAACAGGAACAGTGTTGATTGTATGTATATACATAGAATGGGGCACACCATGAAAGTGAGAGCAAGAACTTGGGGATGAGGAGGCGGTGGCGTTGAATCTTCTCAAATGATTGGACGGCTGCGATTGGCTGTCCGGAAATAGATTGTTTGTATTATACACATGATTCTTCTACCTTGTAGAGTGACAAGTATGCTAACATGCACAGCTGGAATATTGAGTGGAGATTCCCAATAATGATGCACATAAAGTCTACGGATTTTATTTCTTTAATCCAATGTGCAATGCAAGTCAAAGTAAGGCTACATACGATAAATTATTACAATGATATTTTATTTGTCGTTTTCCGCCTCTTGAAAAGCATAGAAAAAACCAGTACATGGCCCTTAGTTGTATTGGGTCATTCAATCTAATTGGGCTTTTGATCTATTAATGGGTCTTAGTTAGCCCAAGCCCATTGAAATTACATATTATAATTTCTCTCTTCTCTTCTCCTAGTTCAATCTTCCAAATCCAGAAGACCAAAATGCTGCTACTATCGGTGTCCCAGTCCTCAACCTTGCTACCACCCCTCTCCGGCAACACTCTTCGCCGCAATGCACGACGGCCCAAGGTGGTAGCAATGGCGAAGGGGAGCAGCGAGGACACCTCCATCGGAATTGCGGAGACAGCCGCCATAGCCGGCGGATTGGTATCCACCCCAGTCATTGCGTGGTCTCTCTACACGCTCAAGACCACCGGCTGCGGCCTACCTCCCGGACCGGCAGGATCCATCGGCGCGCTCGAGGGGGTCAGCTACCTGGCGGTGGTGGGCATCGTGGGCTGGTCTCTGTACACAAAGACCAAAACCGGGTCGGGTCTTCCCAACGGACCGTTTGGGCTGCTGGGAGCCGTAGAAGGGCTCTCGTACCTGTCGTTGCTGGCCATTTTGGTGGTGTTTGGGTTGCAGTATCTGGGCCAGGGTTACATCCCCGGTCCGCTTCCGGACGGCCAGTGCTTCGGCTGAGCCTACTGCCAAACGAACCGCTCGGTTCTTATCTGCTCATGGATTGGGTTTGGGTGGTCTAGAATGAAGTTCCCATTATTTACTATGTTTTTTCCACATAGCTTTATCTTTGTTTCTTCTTTCCCTTTTATTTGTAAAGAAATATAGAGATCGCACCACTAATGTTCACAACTTTTCGATTTTATCTCGGTCTATTCTCAGTACCATAAATTTGTAAGTGAGTCAAATTGTAAACACTGTCCCTGTCCTGTGTTATAACTAACTTCGAATCAATTAAGCGTGGTCACATAAGAGCATCCACATCTTGATCGGTGTTCGTTCAACCGAAAGAGCTTGACGTTTTGGAAACGTCCAGCTAATCGTTATTGGCTCGGCGATTACATCAATGAAAACGATTCGGTGATAAAGTTTTAGTTATTGGAAATCACCGAAGTCTTAGAGGAAACGAGACCTTCGACTCGAACAATTAGTCACTGATTCGTTGTCACATGTTCCCTCGGTTGAAAATATTTGCCCCCAATTTTAATCCTATCCTTATTTTCTTAACCCTTTTCAATCCACACTGCTAAACCTTTTGTTCTTAGTTGTGAGAATTGAAGACCCAATTATAGTTACATTCTCACACGCGTGTGTAGATGAGAATTACTGTAAGAGTGTGTAGATGAGAATTACTGTAAGAGACTAAGAAGAGTTCCAAGACACCTCCAACATGATCCATGAAATGCTAGACACTTTATTCATTCATGCAGAGCCTTACGAGAAGAATTACAGTCTAAATTTATTTTACATTTCACAATTGATTGAGGAGAGCATAACTGAAAATTTGCGGTTAATCTTTGGCTATTAGTCAAGAAAAGACTTATGGGTTGTGGATGCTCTAAAGATGATTCTCTTGGCTGAAACAAACCATTTTAACAAAATCCAAACTATAATTCCCTGCCAAGTAATGTATAAACAGTATATTGAAGATACAGACTGTTTTGTAGATGCTATGCTACAGAGTGCTCCTCTTATATAACTTCTGCTGATACCACATTGGATGTTTCTTGCAGAAAGTTCCCAAGCAACCTCTGGTCAAAAACCATATTGGGAACCTGTAGAGCAAAGTTGGAAGGTTAGGTGTGGAAGAGAAATGAAGATGCAAAGCTTACAGCCAGAGAGCTAACCTTGTCTCCGAAGAAGATTTTTGTGTTGTTAGCTATAGCTTCGATGAATCTAAGTTCAAGAAACTGGGGTGTGAGCTTCAATTTGTTGGCTTCGGCTTCTTTTAGCACCCTGAAAATGCGTATAATGATTTTATAAATTACTCACCATGGTCTTCGTATATTCTCATTAGAGCAAGTGGAAACAAAGGTAATGCGATTTTTACCGGTAGAAATCAGCATCTGCCAGGCTCTTTTGACGGTCAAGGTACATTTGGTTTTCAATTTCTTGCTGCCTTCTGGAACTGTCTTTCTCCATCAACTTCTGTTCCATGACGATCTTGCTAACATACGCATTCTTCTCAGCTTCACTGATAGCCATCTTCTTTTTTGTCTCTGCCTCTTTCTCAACCACTCTCTGCTTCTCTATGGCAATTAAGACCTGCAGAGTAACAATTGGACATAGTGCATTATTAAAGAGAACTATATAAGCACATGTAGATTGGAGTTGCTAAAAAAGGATTCATGTGCAGGACCCAGTTACATCCCAGAATATTCAGAATAACAAACTACATGACAGTACAAGATATTTCTTCAACAGAGAAAACTATTATCAAATTCCCAGACATATTTCAGAGGTATGAACTCTACTCAATCATCTTTTTTCTACACCCTTGACCTGAGCTGAACTGAAGCATACATAAATAGGTAAAAAGAGCTCTTTTACAACTAGAAAATTACCTTGGTGCGCTCCTCCTCCATTTGCTCAAAGTTACGTCTTATGCTTTCTGGAATAGAAGGTTTTGTGACACGCACACTAATAATTTCAATTCCTGGAGCATAACGTGTGCAATCACCTTGAAGAGCATCTTTCATTTTTTCATCAATCTAAACAAAATCAATTTGATCGAATCAGCTTGATGTTTAGGAATGCTCAGGTATGCAACTGATAACAATGGAATGCACTCATCACTGGCATCTTAGAAGTGCCAGAAGACCAGAACTCAAAGCATATGTACAGCTAACTGTCTTTAAACAACAGCTCCTTTCTAGATAGACAAAGCTTAGAAAATGCAACTTCTCGTCAGAGAAGCTATTTTACACTTCACTAAACAGTTCCTCCTATCACTCAAATTATACGACAAAAGCATTGAAGGATAAAGAGAATGAGCAGACTTCATGAGATTTACAATTAGATGGGTATAGCTGTCATATTATATATCATCATCAATGGCCTTTAAAATGTCTTCCAGTTGAGATTTTTCCTTCTCACCTGATCAAAGACATCAATATAAACCTGCTGAAGAGAATGAGAGCTGCAGAACTGATTGATCTCATGATGAATCTTGTCATAGATCCAGGTGTTATCATAATGAACTCCATAGTTAAGCAGAGTGTCATATACATAATCCTTTTTAAGCCTGTTAACAACCTGAAAGAAAATCATAACTAGAGAATATAAACTGAGACTGTGAAATGATAGATTATTCACATTCTAATAAGGTTTTTCTCATAGTCCTACCTCTATCTTCTCAAAGTTGATCATAACACCCCCTTTAGTACCACATGGGATATCCCGCACCTGCATTTTCAGACACAGAGGATTTATATGCATAATGGCAATATGAAACCCTTAAAATCTTTACATGGAAAAAAATTACCAGATCTGTCTGAAGAGTCACTTGAACAGGCTCATAATGAGTTATCATAGGCAGTTTTAGGTGAAAACCTGAGTAGTTGAGACAAGTATATGGAAATGGTCTATAAGCTATAAAGAGGCGACCAAAGGATGCAAACCAAAACAATAGTCATACCTGGACTTGTAATGGTATCCAGAAGGGCACCTCCTCTCCAGTATACCCCAACATGACCTTCCGGGACTTGGTGCACAATAGAAAAACTATTATTCAGCATTGACGACGACGAAAACACGATCTGCAGAATTTACCAGAGCTTCATATACTTATATGATTAAGCAAAATAATTCACTAGATCTAGAATGTCAACCGACCTCACCCAAACAAATTACAAATGAACTGTCAAAATAATATTCCCTTCTGTTCTTTCTTTTTAACAAATATAAGCTCACCCATCTTGGACAAACAACTCTTAGACATTGCTTCTACTAGGACACTTATATAACACTAGAACAAACTTGAAACAGCGAGTTCATCTAACTTATACATAAGTCTTTGCATAACAATTTAACAGCAAAACCCACATCATTGAAGTAGAAACACCTGAAACAAAATATATTAGCACTGACCAACTACAGATATAGATAGAATGAGTTAACATGTGTGCAAGATATAATACAGAAAATGAATAACTGCCTTAACTATCCCAACTCCATATTTTAAGTAACATTACATTCATTATAGAGCAAAATCAGACTAGATGTATTCAACCCAACATGGTAGAATAATCTAATTAAATCATATATTAAGACACATTTCCATGTATCAAGTATCAAATAGGCTATTTTGTACAGAAGCCACAATTAATAAAAATACTCCATGAATCCCAAAATAAATAGCCATAAGTTACCGGTAATATATCATAACAACTTGAGTAACAGAGACATGTGAACCCATGGGGTAAACGGGTCAACGATAGAAATTCAAAACACCAAAACAGACTATTTTTTGCACAGCGAGTTCATCTAACTTAGTCAAATGAAATACTTATTGGCATGAATATAGTTACTTCAATGATGGAACAAAATCAGAACAAAATGAAATCCATCTAACACAATCAGTTATCATAGTCAAATGAAAAAAAAAAAAAAGCAATGTGTGAATCATTCAGGAAACATACAAAAATTAAGTAACAAATTCACTGGAAGCCCTAAATTTCAAACAGGAAGAGAACAGTATGCCAACCAAAAGTAGTTCGCCATAACTCTACTGATAAATGCGTCAACCAAACACAGCCCGCACAAAATCAAAATTGCACGAAAATCTTCCCTAAAATCGTGATCTCCAGTATTAGGTCTCCGTATTTCACTATACTGAACTCGAGAACACGAACATAATGCAATACCGAGCTATTCTGAGCCGAGGAAGCCGAAACGGCAGGTAAAAACCAAATCTATAACGACTTGATGTAGAGATTCAAAGTAGATTCAACAATGGAGGTGAGAGTAGGGGGCGAAGCTTACAAGGGCGACGATGGCGATGAAGGCCAAGAAAACGGTGGTGATGGCGGAGGGATCTCCAGGAGGAGAACGCGGCTGAGGAGGTTCCCCTTGCCGGAGAGGCTGCTGATTCATGGCGGCTGTGGCACTTTCCGGCTACGGAGTACGGATTCTTTTCTTCAGTCTCGGTCTCCGCTACCTGGAATCGGAAACTTACTCGAAGCTTCCTTGCTCAGTAAGCTAGAAGCTGTCACACACATCACATGGCCTACCAACTAACTGCTTAGAAAATTGCAGTCAACCATTGTTTGGGCCGAAAGCCCATGGCCCAACCCAACTCGTGAATTAAACTTGGATCCGTGCTCCGCACATGGCGGGAACCCATACAGAAAGTGTGTACCACGAGCCTAAAACGCGCGTGGGAAAGGATTTATTCAATTGGATGGATATCAAACGAACCGTGTCCATTCCATAAGAACGAAACACGCCCCCAACGGATTAGCCTCGCCGGTGACGGAGTGTCAGGAACGTGAGGAGCAAGGCACTGGAACGACAGCGTATCACTTACTGAAACGGCAGCGTAGCACTTCGTATAATAGGTGATGGAGAGCCAGCTGGCAAATCCAGGAAGTATATAGCTGTGTAGACTGTAGAGAGGGAGTGAGAGTCATCGTCAATCTTGTGTGTAAGGGAGATAGAGAGAGCTTGGCTGAGAGAGAGCCAGAGCGCTTCTGTAACACAGCAATTCTTCTCAGGATCACTTTGGATCCTGACACGGAGATGCTCGTCCTCACACCCCGCTTCGTTCCCATTTCTGTGAAATGCCCAACCCTAAGAAGCTGCAAAGCTTCTGCAACTACGTTCCCGACGTTTCTACCGCCACAAGTGGAGCAAATCAAAGACAAATTTGCTCGAAAGCTTGCCTCTAGAATTGAAAGACTTCCCGTACAAGTAACCCTCAATTCTCTTCTAATCTCACTATCAGTCATCGATTTGGATCGTTTCAGATCATTTTCTTTTTCACGCAGTAGGTTTGTTTGGTAGATTATTGTTAATTGTACTGTTCTTATCCTTAATTAGAGCTCTGATTACACATTCGGGGATAACTTGTGGTTTCTGATAGTGCAGATTAGCTCTGTAGGGAATGGAATCATGAGTAGTTGTGTGAAGCCGCTTGTGGTACGAAGTGAGGCCAATCCAGTGGTTCTCCTCCATGGTTTCGACAGGTGATTATCTTACTGAAACTCCGATGCTAATTCGCTTACCTTTTTTTTATGGGTTCTCTTTTGTGGGCTTTGATTTCATTACATCTTAATATTCAGTTCTTGTTTAGAATGGAGATACACATATCCACTGCTAGAGGAGGCAGGTTTTGAGACTTGGGCTTTTGATATTCTTGGTTGGGGTTTCTCTGATTTGGGTAAGTTACTACATGCCTTAATTAGCTTATTTATTATTATCTGTTCTTGGATGAACTTGGAACTACCCTTCCCCAATTAATTGGGAAAATGGCTAAGTTGTTAGGTTGTTAGGATGAACTTGGAGTACAATTACTTTGCTTCTCTTAATTTGTTTTATTTTGTGGTTGTTTCATGTGCTAGCAAGACTTCCTCCATGTGACGTGATGTCTAAGCGTAATCACTTCTACGAGGTACTCATTAGTTACTACTCCAGCCGCTCTGGATTTCCTGTCATTCCCAATCAAGTAGTTTCTTGGTTTATATAAGCAAAATGATGAAACAATCTATTCCTGCCTCTAATATTTATGTTTTGGTCCAATATGTTAATTATGACTGGTGTTTCATGTCTACCACAGTTTTGGAAGACCTACATCAAAATGCCAATGATACTGGTCGGGCCTAGCCTTGGGGCTGCCATTGCAATTGATTTTGCCGTTAATCATCCTGAAGCTGTGAGCATATCTTGATGATCGAGCTTGTGAACATGCATCTTAAGTACATATACTATATTTGGACTGTTCTTGGTTTTTAATAAAGATGTTTTCAGGTTGAAAAGCTGGTTTTGATTGATGCAAGTGTATATGCAGAGGGCACAGGAAACCTAGCAAAGTTACCTAAAGCCGTTGCCTATGCAGGGGTGAGTTTCTGACTCAATTTGATATGGTCAAGTGCAAAACTGTTAGTCATCTGGAATACTGAAATATATCCTCTTGTTTTTATCTTGAACTGCACATACAACGTTTAGTTCTTACTTTTTCTATTCTTGTAATCCAAGTGTACATCCTAACATTTTGTGGATGATTTTTTTCAAACATAGTATTCCTTAGTTGGAAATGTTGGATTCTAAATATTGATGATTTGTGAATGATTATAGTAGTGAAAGTCATGCCTCAAATGACATATTTTTCCATCCTTGCCGTGCATGTTTTTAAGTTATACATTATACGGCTTATAATCTTCTGAACTCGCTAACTTTAGATCCATCATAATTCCTTGGTGCGAATCAAACATACTTCGTGACTAAATTGCAATTAGCATGCTTCAAGGACTAATTAGGACATTTTCCAACCAACAATTACCCATCTCGATTCCTCTTTTTCTAAACAGTATTGGGAAATGAAGGTAATTAGGTATAAATAAACCCTTTTAATTTGATCTATTCATCTTCCTCCGAAGAAAATGGTCATCCCTATTTGATAAGAGAATATACGTACATTGTGTTAAGAACATGCTCTAAGTTGGTACAACTTTATACAGCTTTGGTGACATTTCGGTCTAACTGTCCAGGCCTGATAAAGGTGGGTAATATTTTTTCATTCTACAGCCGAAATTGTGTATGGTGTTCAGGTTCCACATGTTCTAGGTGTATTAACTCATCTTTATGTATATCTATATTTCATTGCAATATTGAATCAAAAAGCTCTTTTGACCAGGTATCTATATTGAAAAGCACTCCACTGCGTTACTATGCTACTAATTTGACTTTCAACGGTTTACCAATCGAAACCTGCTCCGACTGGACTAATGTGAGCATTACCGGGCATAGCTAATACTGGTGGAAATTAAATCAGTGTTGACATTTTTTCTTCATGCCATTATTCAAACCTTTAGGATGTTGCAAAGGAAACTAACTTTGTTGTTTTCGTATTCTATTATTTCTCAGGTGGGTCGGTTGCATTGTCTATTGCCTTGGTGGGAGGATGCGACTGTGAATTTCATGATTAGTGGGGGATACAATGTTAGTGCCCAGATAAAAGAGGTGTGTGATAAATTTCTAATCATTGCACTGAACTAATATTACAAGTCTCTTAATTATGGTAAAAAGATTTTGCATATCCTTACAACTTCATGGCTAATTTGAAATATGATCATTTCATGAGCCCGTTCTTTATTTTTTGTTTAATTTTCTTTTCCTTGCTGGGTAAAGTTATATGTACAAGGGTGGAATAGTTGCATAGCATAGTCAATTCCTTTCATTACCATCTGTATCAATCATTCTGTTACATTTACCTCACTTCCTAATCTGATTTTTTTCTTCTATATAAATATGGGATGGAAATTTGCTTGATAATATTTTCATGGCAATTTTCCTTGGCTGTTTTTTATCTCCATGGTACAATATGTGGAAATGATGGCTGTGCATGTAATAATTTATTATAGAACCTTGAGTGTTCACGGCATCATAGGATGAATAGTCCATCACAAAAGAAGGCATTCAAGTGGAAAAGGGTAGAATACTTGGTTTCTGATAAGTCATGATAGCATATAGAGTACAATGACATTAAGATGAATAAAAATGTAACAGTAATACTCCGGTATGATTTAAAGCAAAAAGTTATAACCATCCTATTTGTATTTTAACTTCAACATCCGACTTCATTTTAAGATATGCAATGTCTTGATTTCATAATTTCTTCCAGGTAAAGCAGAAGACGCTTATCATTTGGGGGGAGGATGATCAGATTATAAGCAACAAGCTTGCTTATGTGAGTACTTGTGCTGTGTGCTTTATGTGCATAACCATGACTGTAAAATACAAAAAAAAAGTATATCTTAAGAGCTAAAAACATGTTGGAGAATCTATGTAATAAAAGTCGGAAGAAAACATTTAAGTGCCCAGTTATATTTTAATTCAACTCATTTATCTCATGTGGAATTTCATTTCCATTCATGAGTAGCTGACTTGTGTGGACTTTTTTACTATGCAGAGACTGCATTCTGAACTGCCAAATGCAAAGTTGCGCCTAGTGCCAGAATGTGGCCACCTTCCTCATGTGGAAAAGCCTAGTTCTGCTGCCAAATTGATTGTGGAATTTGTTCTTGAAGATTGCTATAAACAGCCTCAGTTCGCTTCCCGGTAGCTGAAATCTACTCTCATTCACTACTTGGGTTGTGTCAAGCATAGTTGATTTATGCACTCATTGTTTTGGCTAGGCATTGCAAGTTCAAATCACAAGTCCATGCATCATGCTTAATTGCCTAGTTGATAATAATTCTCCCACTCCATAGCCATTTGATTTGTCTGGTTATGAAACGATAAGCTGTTCATGCATCATCACATAATTGTTTCATGGGAAGTGATACTCTATACATGATCTCTTGTTGATTTTGTTTGTCCCAGGGACCACATAGATTGCATGGCCATGGGATGACTCACAATCACACAATGTATAGTTAGCTAAACAATTCTGTGATCATCTTGGTAAGCAAACTTGATTGACTGAGCTCCATTGCATTTTAAGATTGAACTAGCTTTCGATCAGTGAGTCTCATGTGAGAAAGTGAAATTAGATACCCATTTGCTTCTTTGTTCATGTCTAACTAGTGAGTCACAATATTGTCTTTTTAGGTCTGTAACGGTGAGTAGTCCATTATGCCTTAAAATATCTATATCAGCAAACATAATAATCCTAGAAAGAATCAAGTTTAAGTTATTTTTGAACACTGTTCAGAGGAAGAACATGGGGACAGCAGTGAAAGACAAAAACAATTTTGTCTACACTTCTGTTCCAATTTCTTCCCCCTCTGTCCTTTTTCTGGACAGTGGAGGAAAGCCGCAGAAAGAAATTAAAGGTAAAACGATAACATGATGCACATAGCTAAAGTAGCCATTAAATTATAAATTAAATAAATAAAAACACAAAACACTACTGACTAGTGACTACCTCTCTCTCTTCTCTAGACAGTAGATGTACGGAAGGATGATAATTAAAAGGAGTCAAGGAGTGCTAACCCAGCCGACACTAGTCCTATTCCCAGCTTTTTCACATTGAAAAAGAAAGTAAACAACGAAAAAAAACCGTAGTGGGATTTTACTGTAGATGAATTGATCATGATTCATTCCCTTTCACCTCCGACCAATAAGAAATCGACATGCCCTTCCTCTGCTGGCAAAATCTCATCCACACATCAAACCACCTCATCTCCACACTTCAGCCCCAAAGCAACGCCAGGCTCACCGACAGAGCCATGGCGCCGAACAAGTTGCCGGTGGTGTAGATAGCCACTCCTTCACTGGAGTCATACCCACTTCCTGTCGGACCCAAACCTCCCGCTGGAGTGTTGAACACTGAGGGTGTTGTTGTGCCTGTCGTTGTGCCGGTAGTGGTGCCTGTCGGAGTTGTGCCGGTGGGGGTTGTCCCGGTGGATGTGCCTGTTGGGGTTGTCCCGGTCGGAGTAGTGCTAGTGCTAGTGCTGCAACAACACAAGAGATGGCAAAATCAACACAAGAGCTTCAATGCGGGCGAGAACAGAGCAAGTGGGGGAGAACACAAACCTGGCACTTGAGGGAAAGACACAGCTAGAGGAAGCTTGCTCTGCGAATCAGATCACAACACAACAAAGAAAGAAAGAACATCAGTACAAGCCAAATGCGTGGTCGGAGAAGTTAAGGTTGTTTCAGAGAGACAAAAGGGAGCTTACGGGGAGCAGTGGTGCTGGGTGAAGCGGCGCCGGCAAAGTCACAGGTTCCGGTGGCTTGTCCCTTCTTCTGGAAAAAGCTGTTGACGGCGTAGTTGCAGTGGTCCTTGACGGTGTTGGGGTTGTAGCAACCTCCCTTCTGGGCGATGGGGTTGCAGTCAGCTCCGGCTCCACAAGCATAGTCTATCGCCTTCTGCCGAACACTGTCACTCAACCCATCTTTACATAGGCAGTAAGTAGCACCTGCTTACCCAAAAACACACAACAAATTAAACCCAGCACCAGTTACAGACTAGGAGTGTTGAATAATCAAAAAGATGCAAACTTTCTACAATCTAGACCATTATTTCGAGATTTAGCATCTGGGTCCTAAACCCAGAGAGGTGAAAGTAAAGGAGGAGCTTACTTGAATGGCCAGCCAAGGCCAAGAACAGCACAAAATAAGCTAAAACAGCCATTGATTGCTCCAAGGTTGCGCGGAGTGGAAGATCTGTGAAGGTAGAAAGAAACAGGCGTTGATGAGAATTTGGGGAAGAGCTTGAGAGAGATGGTTGTGTTGTGTTGTAGGTGAAGATGGGTGGGTCTGAATCTGATGGAAGCCTTTTATGGTTGGCAAGTTTAGGAGTAAACTCAGTATTTATGGATTAATTTAATTTAAGAATGGGGGCGAGTGTGATTGGGAAGAGAGAAACCAACCTTAACAAAAGTATTTTTCGGTGATGTGTCTTGACAGTTCAGTCAGTGTTTCAAACGGTCCTAAACTCATTCGTTGGGTTAAAATTTAACCCAACATGGGTTTAGGTGTATGGTCGGTAGTCCTACAATGTAGGTTTCTGTGGCATACATATAGTATGTCGTTGGCCCTGTGCTATCAGTTGAACTTGACCTGATTAGTGTCATTAACATAAAATAGAAAATGATTACCGAAGTAACATACGAGGTTAGTTTCGTAACCACACCAAGTATGCTTATCTGAGTGACAGTGTTCCGCAGAAGTTACAACACAAGGGAGAATTCATGTAATATTATAATTTATTATGGTCAGATTCGAGATCAATATTAGATTTGTTTAACATGATAATCGAAGCCCATGTTGTCTTTGTTGTTTTTGAAAATGATTAATAGATTTAACATTTTAAAAAAAAGTCCAGTTAAATTCTATAAGACTCATAAGTCAAGTCATTTCATATTAATTTAAATTTATTATTTGTTTAACAAAATCAAGATGATTTTTATTTTATCGAATATCTGTAGAAAAACTAAATAAATGAGAAATATTTGTGTTTGAACCTTTGTTTTTTAGTCGGTTGAAATTTTGACGTTCATGCAATTTGGGAGAAAATATTTTTTACTATGAGTATGAACTATAACACTTTCCAACAAACAAAATCCAGACGTTATGATTCATACCGGATATTTATTCGTCGTTTTTATGTCACTAATTTTTTATTATTATTAATGTCACTACTCATCAGACAAACTGACTTTGTCACTGCTTATAGGTTGCATGGATGATTCACAATCCTTTAGACATTCTTTGTATGATTAGCTGAACATGTATGTTATCATTTGGGTGGGCAATGAAAGCGGGAGTACTATCAGTCAAAGATGTTTCTTTTTTTGAGAATATTAGTCAAAGATGGGTTTTAAAATAAATGACCTCCTCTAGTGGAATTAATTATCGAGTCACTTTACCTTACAAAAAAAAAGCTACTGAGTCACAATATTGTCTTTCTAGGTCGATAATGTGGGTTGTCTAGTCGAGACAGCTCATAACTCGAAGTAGGAAGACGAAGAAGTCCATGGATGGGCAATGGCTCGTGGGTTAAGAGCAGTCCACTAGTCTTTTC
This sequence comes from Erodium moschatum, assembly GCA_036897745.1. Classification (NCBI taxonomy): domain Eukaryota; kingdom Viridiplantae; phylum Streptophyta; class Magnoliopsida; order Geraniales; family Geraniaceae; genus Erodium; species Erodium moschatum. The sequence goes on along the minus strand of JAYMSV010000573.1, from coordinate 2,524 downwards.
TTCTTCTTGTATGAGGTTTGAAAGAGTAGCCGAAAGATGAGCCTGACTCGCCAATCGTTTGGTTCTTGTCAACCTCATTCGGCTTTAATTCTCCGTCCGACGATGATCATGTTGGTTACAACTACTATCTAGCGCCCTATGATCATGTTGATTGCAACTTGATGATAGTTATGTTTTATCATACATCCAATTATTGACGATGCTGGTGTATATATATGTAGGTACGTATCGTGTCCATACCTTCCTTTTTTTGGAGCATAAACAGGTAGTATATTAGATAAGTAAAAAACCTGAGGGGAAGAGCTTGAGACAAACTCTCTAGATCACCTACAATGCAACGGAGCAATACTAATGTCCGAACAGAGTGAGCATCGGAACGGATCCCATCGGTGCTTTCTCCTTCGCATGAAAGCCCCTTCGCATGAAAGCCCGGTGGTTGTGATACCGTCTCCGATGACAAGGAAGTTGTCCGTCGGGGTGATGAGGCGTTTTTTCGGTGGGGTGATACCGTCTCCGATGACGATGAGACGTTTTTCTGCGGGGACAAGTTTGTTTGTTCTAAGAGCATGTACATCAAGGAGGCAGAATACAGGATTCAGCTCCCCTAACTTTAGTTTTCTTACGGCGTTGTCTAAGCTAGAATTTGGTTATAATATGGGATTTTGAAAGTGAATACTAAATCGTAGTATAACTAGCTAGCATTCTTCTCCAGAAACCAGTAAAGTGTTGCTGCCATAAATTTAAAAATAGAACTACAAGACATCCATAATCACATAAACCAAATTCGAGTGAGTTATAAATACAAAACACTACCTCTATCTCTTCTCCAGATGTACATACCCCAGCCGACACGAATCCTATTCCAAGCCCTCTTCGTCACATTGAAAAAGAAACATGAAATTACGAAAAGACCATAGTCATAGTGGGATTCGACTGTAGATGATTACGATACATTCCCTTCCCACCATCCATCATCAACTCCAACTTCCAACCAATAACAAATCATCATCACACCGACCTCACCTCCGCTGGCAAAATCTCATCCACACATCAATCCCCACACCGACCTCATCTCCTCAGCCCCACCGCAACATCAGGCACACCGACATAGCCACGGTGAAGAACAAGTTGCCTGTGGTGTAGAGAGCCACCCCACCACTGGGGTCAAACACGCTCCCGGTCGGACCATAACTTGTGGGAGTGTTGAACACCGACGGTGTCGTCGTCCCCGTGGTGGTGCCGGTCGGGGTTGTTCCGGTGGTGGTGCCCGTCGGTGTAGTGCCGGTGGAGGTCCCTGTTGGGGTAGTGCTTGTACTGCCACTTGAGGGATAGACACAGGTGGAGGAAGTTTGCTCTGTTAATCAAATCAGACCACAACACAAAATCAGTACTATATATAAAAGTGTGTGCTCGGACAAGCTAAGGATGTTTCAGATGGGTGCTTACGAGGAGCAGAGGTGCTGGGTGAGGCGGCGCCGGCGAAGTCACAGGTTCCGGTGGCTTGTCCCTTCTTCTGGAAGTAGCTGTTGACGGCGTAGTTGCAGTGGTCCTTGACGGTGTTGGGGTTGTAGCAGCCTCCATTCTGGGTGATCGGGGTGCAATCAGCTCCGGCTCCACAAGCATAGTCTATCGCCTTCTGCAGAACACTGTCGCTCAACCCATCTTTACATATGCAGTAAGTAGCACCTGCTCACCCCAAAACAGAGAACCAAAACACCCAATACTAGTTAAAGATTGAGTTTTTAATCAAAAAAACACAAAAGATGCAAACTTTGTACAATCTGGACCACAACCATGAGTTTTTACATGATTATTTCAATAATTAGCATCTGGGTTTGGGACAAGAGAGCAGAAAGTGAAGTAGCAAAGAGGCAAGGAGAATGAGCTTACTTGAATGACCAGCCAAGGCCAAAAGCATCACAAATAAAACCAGAACAGCCATGGTTGATTGATCCAAGATTCTGTGGACTGAAGATAAGTGAAGCTAGAATTGATGAGAGTTTGGTGAAGAGCTAGAGAGAAATAGAGTTGTGGGTGTAGAATGTAGATAGGTGGGTCTAAATCTGATAAGAAGCTTTTTATGGTTGCCAAGTTTTGGAGCAAACTCACTATTAATTAAATTAAATGGGTTAATAATGTAAGTTTGTGTAGTCTAACAATGATGTTCTCGACAGTTCAGTCAGTGTTTGGAACGGTACTAAACTCGTCCATCGGGTTAAAATTTAACCCAACATGGGTTTGGGTTCATGGTCGGTGGTCCAACGATGTATGTTTTTGTAGCATATAGTCCCTCTCTGTCTTTGGCGGTGTGCTGTCACTTTTTGAGCTAATACTGATTAGTGTCATTATTGGTTGTAATGCTAATAGACATAGTAAACTAGGAACCGGCTATTTATGGATTAAAATATCATATTAGTTTCGAGAAGAAATCAAATAGAAACCATCTCTTATCCTAAAAATTGTGTGAATTCATCCAAGCCATCCATTTTAAGAATGGATGGATGAGATGCAATTGAGTTGTTGA
>JAYMSV010000572.1:0-16257 GCA_036897745.1 Erodium moschatum | reverse complement strand
GGCGATCTCGCCTCCTGCTTCCTTTCCGAGCTCTCTCTGCTCCGCCATCGGACTCGCGCGCTCGAGCTCTCTCGATCGAGGTGTGTTTCGTTGCTGCTACTGGGTTTTGGCTGTGAGTCGTCGGCTCCTGATCCCGCCGATGGAGTTGGGGCTTTTTGTTGACTTCGGCTCGTGTTTTGTGTGGCTTGTTTGTTTTTGCTTTGGTTTGAAGCGTGTGGGAGCTGGTGTTGATTTGTGATTGAAGTGTTTTGTTTCGGGGTTTGGAGAGATTTGGGCTTTTAGGGTTTATTGGGGGATTTTGAGTTTTTTGTTGTTGTTGCTTTGTTTAGTAGCTCGAGTTCTTCTGGAGCGGCAATTTTTGGTGGGAAAATTGGGCTTGCTGGCTCATTGCAGACATGAAATTTTGATTATCAGGGGGCTTTATTGTATTTTTGGTAATGTTGAATTATTGGTCAAAAACATTGAATTCTGGTTTATATATGTATGTGGGCAGTAATTATGTTACCATAAATGGTTGTTTTCAGTTTTGGGGTTGGTTAGATTTTGTTCTGGCCTTTTCTTTGCTTGAACTTGCATGATTTCATTAATGTTAATGTGAAATTAAGTATTGTTTTTACTCAATAACTTGTTTCTCTTAGAAATAGTCATAGCTATAGCTCTAGTGGCATGCTTTACGGTTCACTGATATAACCAAAAGTCTTAGGAACACTTGTTATTTTCAGGGCTTTGTGATTGCTTCCAGTCACGTGAAGTTGTCTGGATTAGGAAATGCTGTAGATTGGAAGTCCTAATATGGAAGTTTGCATTTACTATATTTGTTTGATGTTTCCCTTTTGTGATTTGTTTGCTTACTTCTGTTTAGAGTTAATGACGTTTTGTGGAAATATTTTTATTTTATGTCTTTGTTAGGGGGGCATTATCTGATTCAGAAATTCTGATGTTGTAAGAAAATTTTGAAGGTTGTGCTGCTTGAGCAGGGAAGATGTTGGAAGGAAGTCCAAAATTCACTGGCATAGTTGGCCTACAACACGATAACAACTATTATGATTTATCGGGAGGATTTTATCACAAACTCGGCGAGGGTTCCAACATGTCTATAGAAAGTTTTGGAAGCTTGCAAACAAGTAACGGAGGAGGGTCTGTTGCAATGTCAATAGATAACAGCAGTGTTGGATCAAATGGTTCCAACACTCGTATGCTGAATCACCAAGGGCTGCGGCGGCGTGCTAATGACAACTACTCCGTTGCTCACAGTGTTAATCACCGAGGAAGGGTATCTCATGCTTTGAGTGATGATGCCCTGGCTCAAGCTCTAATGGACAGTAATTCCCCGACACAAGGGCTTGATAGTTTTTATGAGTGGACAATTGACTTAAGGAAGCTTAATATGGGGCCGCCTTTTGCACAAGGAGCTTTTGGGAAGCTCTATAGAGGTACTTACTGTGGAGAGGATGTTGCTATCAAACTCTTGGAGAGGCCAGCAAATGACCCGGAAAAGGCCCAGCTGATGGAACAGCAATTTCAGCAGGAAGTTATGATGCTTGCCACCTTAAAGCATCCTAACATAGTTGGGTTTAGAGGTGCTTGTAGGAAACCCATGGTATGGTGTATTGTGACAGAGTATGCCAAAGGGGGTTCTGTTAGGCAGTTTCTGATGAAGCGACAGAACCGAGCAGTGCCTTTGAAATTAGCAGTCAAACAGGCCTTAGATGTTGCAAGGGGGATGGCATATGTGCATGGCCTTGGATTTATTCACAGGGATTTGAAATCTGACAATCTATTGATTTCCGGGGACAAATCCATAAAGATTGCTGATTTTGGTGTGGCCCGCATTGAGGTGCAGACTGAAGGAATGACACCAGAAACTGGAACATATCGCTGGATGGCTCCGTAAGATTTCAGTCCTTTAACTTTCAGTATCTTATTGCTATCAATTTTCTTTTTGCTTATATGGGATTTTTTAGCACTGTTACTTTAAGGGTAATTTGTGTCTTTAATTGTATGGTCGGCAATATTCTATGGGCTAACCTTTCCGTCCTTGGTAATTGGAAATCTTCACTTTTGTAATTGTCGTTTTTGGCTAATGAATGTAAAATTTAATGTTGTCTCTTGGAAATTGTGGGATGGCATGATAAAGTACATGTAGGAGGATGCACATTTGTTGTTTTGTAGTATACATGATTCTTTAGAGCTTGAATATGTCAAATTGTATTAATTTATTCTAACCTCGTAAATGCTTGTGCTTTTTTTTTGGTAGCATCTATAGTCTGTCAAGGGGTATGATGCCTCAAGCATTTAAATAGTTTTACAAGAAATAATCTGATTGTTTCTGCAATAGAATTTGTAGGTTGTCTGATCTTGGCTTCTAGATTTGTTGCTGGATAGGTAGTCTGGTGTAGGATGATTGTAATGGAGGTGTGCCTAGCACAATTTCTTGCGCTATTTGATTTGAAATTGAAGTTTGGCGGTCGAAACTGCTAGTTTTGTTACTGACCCACAATTTGTGGGTGTATATTAATATTATAAATTAAAATAGTGTACCATTGATGAAGTTGTTCAAATTTTCACAGGGTGATTTCTTGGAGTATACATCGGTGTCCTCTTAATAGAAAATAATATAAGGAATCCAATGTGGTTGTAAACTTTATAAGCATAAAGGAGCCAATCAAGTTATGTATACCTTAGGAATCAACTGTGACTGCAAAACATGTACAAGTTATCTTTGCTGTACAATCGTTTATGTGCAAAGAAATGGCTCACATTGCTTTGTATAGGTCTAAGATTGTCGTCAAACCTAATCTACCTTAATACTTGGAAGTTGGTGTAGGTGGTCTCCTCTTGACATTGTTTTGTGCCAAATGAACACCATATTGGACAAGCCTTTCATGTTTTACACTTTTAAAAGTTCTTTTATTTTCAAAAATTGTTCTTATGAAACTTATTGAGATTTATAAATATTATAACAATTATGATAGGCCGGAAGTTAGAGGGGCAAGACAAATGAATCCCTAACGAGTTATGAGCGTCTAAACAACTGAAATATCTTAGCTAAGTGATGAGAATAGGCAGTCTTCTCAATGCTTCATTAAGCAATTTATTTGGGTGGCATAACATATAGCTAAAAAGAGTCTAATTTTAATTGCAAGAATTGTTTCAAAATGATTTCGCAATGCACTCATTTGTAGAAGTATATTGGCAGTGCCAATCAATGTGGACAACTATGTCATTTGCTAACACTTACTGAAAGTACTGAAGTTTAGATAAATTTATGAGTAGATTTAAGACCACATAAATAACCCATTATATTATGAATGCCGGAAAATTAGACATATATGCCTAAGCTAAGAATGTATATATCAACAAAAACCAAAATTGGTAATTTACGTGCAACCTTATTTAGAATTTTTCACATCAAATTCAAGATTAGCGACAATATTCATGTTATAGGTCTAGGTCCCATATGAATTGGAAATCAGAGGAAAGGGAAATTTAACATGACATATATTGAGTGTCACTTGATTAGTCCAATTAAAACTTTAGTTCGTTTCAAGCAGATTGAGAGTGCTTCAGGTTGTGGTTGAATGGTGTATTCAACCTTGTAAACATAACTTAAAGAGAAACTACAGGATTCAGAGAGTGGAAATCGTTAAATAGCATTATTGAAGATCACAAAGGTTTATCAAGATATACTAAATAAGATAGGTTCCATTTCCCCATTGGCCGCTACCTGGTTGGCTTTGTCCGGCCCATTTGTTCTTTTAAATTTATTTCTCAGTAGGCCACAATGTCCTTTTATGACACGTCCTGTATTAGCATTTCTTTTGTAATTTTGTGCTTGTCCCAGTGCTTTCACTTTTGTATTTACGTTACGTATTTAGGTGATTAAATTTATATATTTCCTTCGTCGTTTAGTTCATGCTCTTATAATTTGATTTCCATGGGTGGAAGGTGAAACTAAGTGCATACGTTACAAAGTTTGGCATCTTCTGAAGCTTAACTTTTTACTAATAGAAACGTTTGAATAAAAATCATTGTATAGAAATAGAAAGGTAGATTGGGTAGCGGGAATAGAGCCCACGTAGTTAGCTTGGAAGGTTATAGAGCCCAATTAGATATGTTTTTATTTAATGGCTTGGTTTTAGCTCTGGATAAGGCTGTAAACCCTAACGGAATATACTTTTTTAAAGGGTTTATTTGTTGGGAACTGTCTAAAAAATTTCAGTTATGACTATGGCAATATGATAATTTCTCTTTTCAATTTTCTTTCTTGGGGTGAAATTAAATTTCTGTACTGGGATACCATATTTATACATTGAATGTGGTCAGTCACTTTTATGCCATTTATTAACTTTCAGAGAGGCTAGTCTTAGAGAGCAGTAGTAAGGTTGGTAGGCGTATACTGGCTGAAACACCATGCAAAGAACCGAAACAATAGTACTAGAAACTATTTAATTAGTCACTCCACTAGAGACTGAAATTTATTTATTATACTATTTTCCCATTGTTTTCTTATTATCTTAATTCCCCTCTTCACTCATTTGATTTTGGATTTGAATTTGAATTTCCAGTGCAATAATAGTTTTTGTCATCAGCTAATTGTAAACACTTTTGTTCATGTTTTCTTATGTTGTAGGGAGATGATCCAGCACCGGCCCTACACACAGAAAGTGGATGTGTACAGTTTTGGGATCGTTCTATGGGAACTGATCACGGGGATGCTTCCCTTCCAGAACATGACAGCTGTGCAGGCCGCTTTTGCAGTTGTCAACAAGGGTGTCCGTCCGACCATCCCAGGTGATTGCTTACCTGTCATCGGCGAGATCATGTCTCGATGCTGGGATGCCAATCCGGATGTTAGACCGCCCTTTGCTGAAGTCGTTCAGATGCTTGAGCATGCAGAGTCTGAGGTCATGATGAATGTTCGTAAGGCCCGTTTCAGGTGCTGCGTGGCCCAACCGATGACAACCGACTGATACTTGAAAGGAAAGTAAAAAAAGAAAAGAAGAGGATAAGGAGAAGCTGGTAAGATTTCAGCCTTGTGCATTTATCAGGTATTTGATTTCTTTCTTAAGGTAGATAAAGGTAAAAAAGGGTAACGATACAGTCGATTTGGGAGTAACTGTTTTAAGGATTTGTGGTGTGAAATTGGCAGTAGTGGAGGGAGATTCAATGTGTGTATACATACATATATATATGTGTACCCTTCCTGCTGTATGAACTTGGTTTTGTTTAGTTTTTATTCTCTTAAAGAAGTGCAGTGTATTCAGTGGGTTTGAATGATCTAGATTCTTGATGATATAATATGAGGTGGTGTTGATGCTCTATGTCATTCTGAGATGTTACATGCATTTTGCAGGTTTCTTCATGAAGATAAGCTGTTCTGCTTACTACTTTTTCTTTTATATTTAAAGTTTACATTCAGGGCTCTTTGATTACAGTTGTTACCGAATTAATACTGGAATATATTGAGATTGTGAACAAGTTTTTGTAGGGATGAAAAACACTCTGACCTCGACAGAGACCCGACATTCCCGACCCGTTTGGGATAGGTTCGGGTGGGGATTTAAGAATTAAGAATTTGATAATATAAATGTTACATTTATATTTTCGAGGTTCATAATGGGTTGGGGAAATCTCCAAGCTTTTGCTTGTAATGCGCTCTAAATTTTCTCGTACAATCCCGTCTGAGGGACGAGGCCGGGGATCATGGACCCCACCTGTTTCCATCCCCAAACTTTTGCTTGTAAGAGCATTTACAATACACCGAACCTAACTTGAACGGTTCGCGGATTGATGCGTTGTGAGACATCATTTCTACGACCATGAACCACTAAATAGCGGATCACGGGACCATGAACCACTAAATAGCGGATCACGGTTCGTGTTCGGGTTTAAGTTGCGGTTCGACGCGTTGTACATGCTCTAAATTTTGATCCCTTATGATGGATTAACCACAAAATTACAAGCAAATGAGAGCATTTATGATATCGGTTTTACAAGCACGTACCAAGCAAAATTCAAAAGGCCAAAATCCAAATCATACCAAAGATCGAAAACCATGATTGCTGAGCATCTTTATTAATTTGCATCCCGAATGGGTGACTTTTACAACTTCTTTTAGAACCCACAAACGCTGTCATCAAACCGAGTGAAAGCAAATCTAGAAACTAAAACCAACAAAGGCATAAGCCAGCCACATACAATCTCCACCGGCAATGTCCTCAACAGCCCAAAAGAAGGGAAAGAAAATGCAATAAAAGAGAATCTTTACCGCTCATGAATTGCCCTAATTACCACCTTAGGTGTTTCAGGGGGCAAAAAATAATCAGTCCAACAAGAACGAGTTTGGTCAGATTGCAGCAAAGCATGTTTGGGCATGTCGTGCGTCTACTACACTTAACTGCTCTCATCAGTCAACAGAATTGTTGTTAACAGGCACAGTTCCGCCTTCCACCACACATCCCGGTGCTTCTCTATTCTCTTCCACCTGTAAACTCTGAGGGAAGAAAAAAAATGAATAATTTTTTAATGGAATCTTGAGTAAAAACAAAAGTTGTTCTTGAACTTACATCTGTTTCGGTTTTCAGGGTTTTGCTATCTTCCAATTGAACGCCATGAGCAAACCTATCTGCAATCTGGTTTACAGATTCCTCTGAAAGGTAATCTGAAACATCTGTTGTTGTGCTGGATCTCTGCTGCCTGGCCTTCCTATCCTTCAAAGTTGTCTCCCGCTCATCATAGAAATTAAAATCATCTAAAATAGATGTGCGTGCATCATGATCCTTGAATATTTTTAACATCTCAATACCATGTTCCAGCTTCACCTGATATTATATTACAAAGCAAAATAGTGTCAGCTAAGCATAACCATATAGTTTGGAAACAGAGGAAGATCAGTTCCATGGAAAAAAAGCTGGGAAACTTCAGATTAGATGGCATGATCTAGTGACGACTGATATTAGAAATGATACTCTGTTACTGTATAACGGGGTATTGTATTAATTTGTTAACTTTAGATGTGGATATATTTCAGGCCACCGAGACAGACGCAAAACCATTATCAAAACAACGGTGATCAGTTTAACAAATTACAACTCTGACCTACTCTTCAAATATGTCTCCTTTATGGAGGGTACATAATACTTCAAATCAGGAAAATAAGAAATTCAGCTTGACAATGAATCAATGATTCAACCAGATTGAACAAACAACAGCTTCAAAAAGAGAAGAAAAAACGAGTTACAAAAACACTAGAAGAGTATATACCTCTTGAGAATCTCGGCTATGTGTAACAGGCTTATTCTCATTACTTTCAAGAAGTATATGACGGAATCTACTGTTGGGGATATCTTTGATAATATGCCACCGAACTGGAAACTGCCCACTCCACCTATCTTGCTGCCAATAATCAGCATCTTTATCAAAATCTACCGACCCGACCATTTCAGCAACCCCACAGAACTGTCCACTACCATTGACCTGCAAATAAAAGTATTCAACAAAACATGATTATATGAGTCATAGTGTCATACCTCAACTGAGGAACATGTACAAAATTGAAACAAGGCGGGCACCCAAGGGAAATTTTGCCTATTGAATGGAAACAGAAAAGAACTAAGCAGACGATATGCCTATTATGAAACTCAATAATCTCATTTTAGAAAAGCAAAACAGAAGAAAAATAGCATCAAGGAGAAGGGGTCTCCACAATAATGCATGCAATTATTGTATGCAAGGGTAGGGACGCCTTACCATAAAGGTCGCTAGCACATAAACCTTTATCATGAATACTAAATAGCATAGATTATACAAAAAAAAAATCTAACAGGATAGAAGCACGGGGAAAATGCCCCAACAAGAAACTAACAATTATGCTCAGTTACATACTTATTTTACGACTGTGACACTTAATCCAATTAACCTTTTCATTCCCCCCGCAGTATCAATCACAAAAATTATTTTGTATCAAGACCTTCAAAGAGACCAAGCAAACCAGACATCAACATGTTTCAATAATAAGACAGGAATATAAACTACAAATGACATACCGAGAACAATAGGAAGAGAGGGCAGGTGCCACTCATCTCTTGGGCTTCACGATACGCGGCATCCAGTTTTTTGTTTCCATGTGGTGTACTAGCCCAAACATTGTACTTGATACTTTTGTGAACATTATCTTCACTGAAGGACTTTATAATAAAGAACTTGGCATTCTCATAATCAGTAACGAAGTCCTCCCGATTATACAAATCGAAGTGCTGAATCCTAGGGACAGATGCATCGTTTCCATTAACACCAGATAAAGAACCCTGTTCAGAGTTGCTCTTACCCTTCAACTTTGTGGCTCGTGGTCCCCGATTACGTTCAACAGAGATATCATGGGCACTATTAGAGATGTAAATAGAGTCCCGATCCCTGTCTCGTCTTCTCCCTTTGTCAAGAAGGGGTGGATTATGGTCATTAACTCTCGGATATGAAATAGATGTCTTACCAAGATGCGAGTTCTGATAAGAACCACTATATGGATAATGTCCAGTAGAGTTGTTTGATACCAATCCCTGAAATGGTGTGTGTTGTTGAGAAATTTGCATTTAAACCATAAACTAACATATGGACACATCTTAAGTTAGTCTACAAGGTTCTATAACTAGATTTTTGTTAGTCTAGTTGTGGCAAGAATCGCATAACAAAATGTTTTCTTAGAGTTCTTCAATGCTAACACCCACATATGATCTAGATTTTCCATGATCCTGAAATTTTATAATGTATTGCTTAAATCAACATTTACAAAAACTAATGTCAGATTAATTAACTTTGTTAGGCACACAGGTATAAAGATAGCTGACAAGCCGCTAGGTTTCTTTTAGCACTCACACAGGTGTTGTCATCCTCCAACTAAGATAGAAATACCAGTAGTACATAGCTTGAACCAGAAGGTGGTTGATCCAAATTGAATGTCAATTATAAATAAACTATTTCTATCGATGTCCCCTATAATGTGAGTTTTAGGAGTGAATAAATATGTTAGCTGTCAACCTAGGACTGTACTGTAATAGAAATCCAGCATCTAAAAACACAAGAAAACATACCTGCCCCATATAGTGCTCATATGATCCAAGGATACCCATTGGCTGGGGGTACACAGATGGAGATGCTAATGAACTGGAGCCAGGATTGCCAGGAAGGTTCCCTCCACCAAATGATCCAAACATGTAACTATTTTCAGGCATCATCATCATCTCTGTTGGGGAAACTGGAATGCCAGAAGAAAAATGAGGGATATTGGGAGGAACTGGTTGTGGGTAATAGGAGTGGGAGTAAAGCATCTGTTGTGATGGGTATTGCTGGCCATCTACCATTATTGTGGGCATAGGAGAACCAACTGGAGAGTATTGTGCATATGTCATATCATTGTTGAAGCCATAACCAGATTGAAACATCAAAGCTGGATTATCATTGTAGATGACCTGAACACAAAACAAAGAGGAAAAAAGATACTATGAGATTCAACTATAACAAGAATCTGCAGTATAGATAACAGTGTTCACACTCACCGGAGACAAAGCATGAAAGGTATCAGCATTAACATAGGGAGAATATCCATCCCAGACGCCAGCGCTGCCGTCGTAGCCTTTTTCACCAAATAAGGGTAGAAAATTAAGCACACAGATGGATGTCGTGTGAGAATATTTGAATTATTAAAAAAAAAAGAAAAAAAGAGAAGGATAAAAATACTAACCACCATATGCAAAATTCTGATCATGAGTAAAAACATGGAGTGCTTGGACATTGCCAATATCTCCACCTACATCTGAATACTCAGGTTGCTTTGCGATATCCCTTGGATGCCCCATGATTGCAGCATCCGGAGAAGGATTGGCTGAAACAGTTCTTTCGTCGTTGGGCAGAAGTGGCTGATAAAGAGATTACAAAATGAAGTGCTAATGGGCATGAATGCAAATGATAACATCAGTAAAAAGAGATTAGCAAGTACCTGCTCCACCAAGTCATCAGGCTTAACAGGCCTCTCTCCTGTATCCAGAGTCATATTATAAGAGTCAGTACCACACAAGATAGATAAAAACAATAATAAAATAATAACTGAGGGAGTTATATATAGATATATAGGGAGACCATAAGCATAACAGGAATAGAGTTATCTAATAAGGAGGCACCATTGGCTATATCCTCAAACCTACAGACACGATGTAATGAATGGAAATAGGGGAAACAAATGACCATTCCATACAAGACACAAATATAGATGCACAGCACGTACGTACACGCACATCTCAACAGATCCATGTATGATGTATCACAATATAATGTCAAAGGAAGGTTTGAATGATAATCTCATTTATCTCAAAATCAATTTGAATTGGAGGAAATAAAATAAGTTTGTATAGAAAGAGAAAGAAGGTACATATTGACTTGACAACTTGAGTTCATCATGTCATAGACATCAGCGGGTGCTCTTTACAAGATCAGCATATTACTTGTTAACATTTAACAGAAAACTATTATACTTTCATGTCATATCATTAGTTCTTTTAGTTTTTATGACAAGATTATGTTTTACAGCCTTATCTTGGTTTATTAATTATTAACCAACTTTATTCAAGTTGCATAATTGCATCCAGTATGTATAAAAAGTGTCTAACAAGCACCCTGAAGCCAAGTATATGCTGATTTCATCAAGAAGTGAAAGGACCCCCTGAGAATGTGATCATATACAGGCACTCATGTGTGTGAAAAATGCATTTGGTAAGTGATACTTTACACCATAATAAGCTCCAGAGACAATCAAAATGCAGCACTAATCAAGATGGACATGCCATAGGAATAAAAAAAACATCCAAAGGCAGAGTGTCTTTTGTGCGCTTACCTACCATCTTCCCAGAAGTTTTACATTAACAATTACTTATCTGGAGAAGAAACGAAGGTGGGAGAGCACAATCATGCTTCATAAATGTATTGATGGTGCCACAGTTATCATTGCAGATAGCTTTCTTTAAACGGAAAGGAAGCAAGCCCGATGACCAAGTTTCCAACTTTTATTTAATCTCCACATGACCCGTGCAATCCCCAGTAAGATAAACACTTGACATTTTATGAACCAGTCACCCTCCCATAGTGAAGATAACAAAAATCACAGAACAATCAAAGCTAACCATGGAGTGTGACCTAGAAATACCAAACATCATAAACATATCTGAGTCCCATGGAATCTATATAATGTTAAAAGTATAGAACTTCACCCCAACTAGAGCAAATTATAAGACGAAAATGGCAAAGGCTAAAAATAAATAAAAACCAGGTTACAACATTAAATTGCGGTCAGCAAAAGCTCATGTTAGACATCCAACGAGCAAATATAACCTCATGGAAGCAATATTTCCAGATTTATATTTATTTCTTTCTTGCAGCTCTTATCAACTTCCAATCAAAATTCAGAGCATAATCTGCTGAACATCAGTCTGTATGCCAGTCACACAGCTCAGGGGGATAATAATTCAAAGGATACTAGCATACTCTTTTTTGAATTCCCTAGATTTTTGCAATAGTTTGCTATTCTTGAATCGCAAACAAACATCGTGCCATATATATAAAATTGGAGTTCTAATTCAAATAATATCAGCATACACAAGCAGATTACATTCCTGAACTGGCGTAGATCCCAAATTTAACCCTAACTGCCATGTGATACCAAAAGCAGATTGAATTACTTGCCATACCATGCAATGCCAAGGCACAGACCAAAGTAATCAATATCATACACAGCATGCTTCAATCTCAAAATCAATTTAGCAATTCAACCAAACGAGTAAAATCAAAATCAGATTGAACGAAGAAATGCATAAAGAATTTTCCAATCAAACCAATCGTCATAGCAATTGTTTCCTGAATTAAAGAGCGCAAAATCACCAGTTCAGTCAATTAAACTCATGCAGAACATCTAGGAACAAAACAATCAATTCGAACGAGCAAATGAAAACACAAGTACCAGTAGAGACGATTCGATCTTGCTGGTCTTGGGCTGCGGCGTCCATGAACCGAATTCGAAGATCTGAGCAGAAACTGAACCGGAAAAGCAAATCTGGCGATGAAGGAAGATCCAAAATGAAGATAAATGGAGAAGAATTTGGAGTTTAGGAGGGCTTTTGGGTTGAATGTTTTTGTATTTTGGGGGGAGAATCGATGAAAAATAAAAATGGATTTTAGGTTTTATATGAAAATTTCGATGTACGATATGCAATTGAATGACCATTGTCCATATCATATGTGCATACATGTATTTACTACATTTTTCTTTTAAATTTAATTCACTGTTCGTTACTTTTTTTTTCTTTTTATCCGAGTCAGAGCTCCATCGTGATCCTACCCACTGAGTCACCAGCAGCGAATCGCTGCGGGCTTTGTTTTATGGGCTAGGCTTTGAATCATTTACAGATCCAAAATGTCTAATCTTCTACTGTCCGGCCCAAACCCTCGCTGGTGGTCCATGCCGTCTATGTGCATACATAAATGATAAGTCTGTATTAATTTCTCTTTTAAATTCAAAATTTTATGGTGAATTTTTCGTTACAAATCCATTATATTTTACGGAATTTAATCACGTAACAATCACATGACATCAACTTTTTCTTAAAAATGATAATTTTATCTTTTACATTATATGTGTTTCATTATTTGTTAACTCGTTTGTATACATAATTTTCAATTCAGAACTCTTATATATATATATGTTATTACCGGAGTACTTTCGACTTTTTGTAGAAAAGTTATTCATGTTAGTATATTTACAGACAGAAAATAGATCAATGTATAAATTTGTATAATTTTGTAAAATATACCTAATTCATCATAAGTTATTACAATTATCATAATTTATATTCTTTTTATCGAGTCGGAGCCACCTTGCGGGCTTTGCTTTATGGGCTGGGCTTTGAGCCTTTGAGTCATTTACAGATCCAAAATGTCTCATCTTCATCAATCCGGCCCGTTTCTCTAAACCCTCGTTGCAGTCGAAGAACACATTTTTCCGATCCTCACCGCATAGGTACTGAATCGGATCCTCCGAGTCTTTCAATCTCCACTCACTCAATCACCGATCAGTGAAAATCGAGCGGAGGAGAGTTCGAGGGAGGAGAGAAGATGAAGCCGTTGGTGGGGATGGTGGTGTCGAACAAGATGCAGAAGTCCATCGTCGTCGCCGTTGACAGGCTCTTCCACAACAAGCTCGTCAATCGCTATGTGAAGCGCACCTCCAAGTTCATGGCACACGACGAGCATAACCAGTGCAACATCGGCGACAAAGTTCGTATCTTTACTCAGCTGCATTTCCACAAACACCTTACCTGCATTCCGTGTTCACTTTCGTTTTTAGATGGGTTTTGGTGAAATGAACAAAATAAAAGTCATGAATCCATAGTGAGTGTGTTTGATTCTGGAAATGTGTTTTTATGTTTGACGGGTGAGCTGATTAGGCATGCTGTTGTTGGACTGATATTACATTTTTGCTAGTTGGATGGGTGCAAATTGTGTTTCTGTATGGACATGTAATTTGAGTGTTATGGGAGCATCTCCAATTGGATTAGCCCCCTGTAGGTGATTAGTCCGGGCGAATCTGGCCGATTCCTCCAGCCTCCCACAACGCTGGAAGCCATTAGCCTAGGCAAATCCGGACGAATAGCCCCATGTAGTGTGGCAAGTGAGCGAATTGAGCGGGACGATGAATCCTTCATCCGAAGTAGGCAATTTGCCAATAACCACTTTTTGCGCCGATTCACCCGTTGAATTCGCGTTGTATTGCATGTGCTCTGAGTTTTTTTGGAAATAAAATGTACATAGACACATAATTGATGGCTTTGTATCACGTCCCGGTCTTCAAATTTTAGTGCCCATTGATGAATGGTTGATGTTGAACACAGAGTTAGGTTCTTTGTGATGTTTGTGCTTTTCTAATCGAGTTGATTCGCACATTTCTATTCCTCACAAGTTTGATCTATTGAGCATTTTCATGATAGTAGTAATCAGAACTTGGTTGACCTTTTTAGATTGATTTTTCAGGTAAGGTTGGATCCTTCTAGGCCATTAAGCAAACGCAAATGTTGGGTTGTTGCTGAGATTATGAAGAGAGCACAGATATATGTACCACCACCAGCTGATTCAGCAAATCAAAGCAGCAAGATCGATAAACCAGCTTCTTCTACTTGAGGTTTGACCACGGATTTTATGTGCATGCTAACTTCCTTTTGCCAAATTGCTTAAGGAACCGAGTTTTATTAGTTAATTTGTGTATTATGTAATGCATCTGCTTTGGATGTTCAGTATAGCTTGCTTATACACTCTTATCCCCCGAAGAGGTTATTTGCATGCTAACTTCCTCTTGAAGGCATTAAAGGGGTAATCACAAAAAAAAAAAAGTACCATGATGTATTCACTTTTTGCAATTTGTAGCCCTCTTCTTTGTTAATTGCAAAAAAAGTGTCCTGAACTTGTCTTTTTTGATGCACTTTGTATAAATTTGTTTCAAAATGACAATTTTAACCTTGGAATTTTAAAATAATAATTAAAGAACAAAAATCCAAATTTTCATATTTCTTAAATTTCTTACTCTTTGAACCATACAAAGAGGTAGAAAAATAAGGGATATGATAATTTTGAGTTTTTGTTTTTACTTATTAATTTTTCAATCTAACTCCTAAGGATAAAATCATTATTTTTATACAAATTGCAACAAAAAGACTTTTTTGCAATTATCCCTACATTAAATTTAACTTTGCTTCTATGTCATTGAAAATTTTGAAGTCCATGAGGCCTTCCTCTGACCCAACATTGATGCTGCTTTTGTGTAATTTGCATCTGTTGTGCAATTCAATTGTATGCAAATTACTGAGTTTTTTCAGTCATACAATGTAAGTGTTGCACTTACACAGTTACACCTAACCCCTGTACATGAAAAAAAATCTGAAAATACACCACACTGTTAAGACTTGAGACTAACCAGGCTGATAGCAGGTGAAGCTTTATTTAGGACATCTGAAAAGCCGAGAAGACTCGGGATCAATATACAAGCTTCAAGGGCGATTTTGCTGCCTCTTTGCTTAAAGGGCCGATGCTTAAAGAAGGATAACTTGTTCTGTTAGTTCTTTATCGCTGTTTGTATCCAGACAGATGAACCAATTAGACTGTTCAATTATAATGAAGAAAACGAATTTCAGTGTTGAATCTGCATTTGTGGCTGATTATTTTTCATGCATTGATGTTTTAGTCATAATTGCGAGCTATTGATTGAGAAGAAAGTGACGCATTTGCTTTGGATAATCATCAAAAATAGAGTTGGTAAGGTAACTACAATTTGGTTGATTCTAGTTGGATTGTTATGTCTGTTTGATCCGAGTTGAGTTTATGCACTTGAAGCTACGAGCTAGTGTTTTTATAGTTTGAGCAACGAAATAGACTTTTCTCGTCTATCTGGTCAATTAGCAGTGGATTTGCCAAACAAAACACATGACGAATATTCGAACCAAAATGATGAATGAGTTTTAAGGCACATTCAAAAAATTCAATATCATAGATTATTTGATTATTGAGTTTGATTCGTCAAATATTCGATTTTAAGTAGTCGTATCAAATTTAAGATCAAAGTGAACTCTGTTTATAATAAACGAGTTGAGCATGACTTAACTTTCAGACTCTACGTACTAGTGAATCGGTTTTATTTTGTATTTATTTATAGTATGTAGTTTTATTTGAATTTTTTAACATTATTTTATATTTTGCTGTAAAAATAGATTATTGAACCTAGTATAGTGAAGCCTCGTTCGGATTGAATCGCTCCACGTCTTCCACTCCGCCCTCTACTGTCGTCACCACCACCGTTTTCTTTCCTCAAGCGACGGGTGGAATTTGACCAAAGCATGAGTATAACCGCGACATCTTTCTCATAATGAGATTCGTTGTTCCTGACCCTACCTCCCCTTTTTTACTTATTTGAATGAGTAAATGTTATGTCTATGTAATTTTTGACGGTGTATATATAAAAAGTAAGAAACCGCAATGACATTGTCTGTTCTAACGAGAAACAGAAAATCATCAACAAATAATTATTTCAAAACACGGATAGTAGAGATGATTTTGCGAATATTAGCGATTAATATATGTAAAAGTTTTTTTTTTGAGCGAAGAAAGAACATACTTTATTAATATTCAGAATCAGACTACAAAGATGTGAGTCAGGGAGAATACTACCTG
>JAYMSV010000571.1:0-16261 GCA_036897745.1 Erodium moschatum | reverse complement strand
TTTTGCGTTAAACTTTGATTTTTTGCAATTAAAAAAATATATCCCAGTTACCGTCCGTTGCTCAACGGTCGGATTTTTTTTCAACCGAACCGGACACGTGGCAGCCAGCCATTGACTGACGCGCGAATCACGACTCGTGAACCCGACCTACTATTTAATGGATGGGAACCGTAAAAGTCGCACGCCACAACGTGCGACACACGATTCCGACCCGCTAAATAGTGGATCGCGAGTACGGGTCGAGACGCGGGTCGGTGCGTTGTGCTCTTATAACCTATGCATATCTTGATTAACAACCACATGAACTTGTTGAATATTAGCAGCCACCAATCTTGATTTTAGAATGCTGCCACACCGGGCTAAACCAAACAAGTAGCATGCCACGCCGTGCTCGGGCCGAAACGGGGCTGGAAAATTCTAGCGAGCATGGGCCAAACTTTAGGTGCTCTTGCGGGGTCGTGACATAAGAAAAGCCCAATATCAGAGCCAAGGCAAGCCCTAAACAGCTCTGAGTTATATTTTTCTTCCGCTTCGTTGTCGACAAATCAGAGTAGCTTGTAGAGGAAAAATGATTCAGACGATCAAAATAGAATAAATCCAGTCGCTGAGCCTGAGTGCACGCAGCTGCAAGCACAAAGACTTAAACTTCAGAGCGAGCTGCTTCACCAATGTCCGAGAAGGCCGAAGAAGAAGCCTCCATGCGCCTCGCCGGAGCAAAACTCTCTTCCATTCCATCCGGCGACAACTCCGTTTGGGCTGACGTGTCTCCTCTCCTCGAAACCGCATGCAAAGGTTCGATCTCGACTTTTCTTCCTAATTGACCGCCTTCCGGCCCTGCGAATTTTCAATCCCGTCACTGTTAATGCCTCTGGGCTCTCTATGAAGGATGAATTTTTTTTTTACGTGTAATGACTATTTGGGGCTTATTGGGGAGTGCCTAGGAGCGACAAGTTTGTACTTGCTATTGGGCAAATGGACGAAAATAAACCCAGAGAACTAAAGTTTGGGTCTTTGCGCTTTAATTTATTCTATTGTGGAAGAACATCAAGTGTTATTATGGTGGCATTGGGCATACTACATGTTTTAGTATTTAGTGAACTTTTGAGCTGTGTTTGGAACTGAAGGTGGTCTAAATTTGATCTCTTATATTATCAGTTAGGAGCTGGAAAGGAGTAGTAATAAAATGTAGTTAAGCAAAGTTTTGTCTCTTTGAATTTTAATTTTTTGTTGTTATACCTGCTGTATGTAGTTGTACTTTCTTATTAGTTAGTACTTGAATTGAATTCCCCCGTTTTGTTTCTCTTTGTTTTCGGTTATAGATTTAAATGATGGCGAGCTCATCCATGGAGATAATTTCAATCTTTACGCTGCCATGTCTGCATTGGAGGTACTTCAGTTTTTATGTAACTTCACTTTTGTTAGCAATTTGGTATAGTTTGGTTTGTGGGTAGTCTCACAACGTGTTAACAATTAGCATCATTCACATTGTTTCTAATGTTATTTCTGGTTGGAAAGTGTATCCTTTTCTTGAATGTTTAGGAATGCAATGATGCATTGTTGGCTTCCTTTCTTAGCTTAACATTGTGTTGAATTGTTTGTTGTTGACATGCTTTGTTATGAACTTACATTGTTTATCCGTGCTAATGGGTTTGAATCGCTAACTCATATCTTACTAGATCATGGACCCAAAAATGGATTCAGGGATTGTGTGCAAATATTATTCTGTTGAAGAAGCCATAGAGAATGGTGCTGCCCCAGTTCCTATTAGCTTTGACAAAACTATTGATGTTCGATGCACTATTGACATTATGGACCATCTTTTAGCGTGTGAGGTATATACTGTTTCACATTTCATTATTAATCTCATTTTCTGTAGCGTGTATATGACTGTTCGGGGACTTGGTTGTGTTAGTAAAGCCTTTATATGGATACATTTCAATATATACCATATTGAAAAATTGGACACGAAGGCACACTGGAATTTTCTTTGTTCCCCCACCCCCCTCTCAAAGTTAGTATATGATATGAGTGAATCCGCCCAGGTAAAAATGTTAAAGATGAAGAGGTGGGGGACGAAGAAAAGTTTGTCTCAATTTTGAGAATCAGTTGTATCTAGATTACCATGGGCCGCTTCTTCGATTGTCTGTGAGAGGTTTCTATGCCAGAAGAGATCCTCCTTAACTTAATATTCTTTATTATAAGCTTTACATGTTCTTTCTTGTAAGTATCTATTCATGTTATTTTTCCATCTAAAGTTTAATGTTAAATGACAGGCAACATGGCACAAGGGCCATTCGCTGGCGCAGACCGTCTTTTCTTGCATATATCTGTTGAGGCCTGATAGGACAGCTTCACATCCCTTGTTGCATTCTTATTGTAGAATCATACGTGCAACTTGCAAGGCAGTTATTTCTGTTGTCTCAGATGCACGCACACATGAAGTAAAGTATTCCAGCAGCTCTTTTGGCCTCTTATCATTATATGATTTCTTTTTGTGTGAATTCATTTTGCTTGCCAGAATAAAGTAGTAAAAATGTTCGGAAATAAAATAGGCATGTCATGATAAAATGTTAGTGACACAGATGTAGAGGTATGGTCAAATAAAGTTATTATAATTGCAAATGAAGAAAAGAGTTATGCCGGATGATGTGAGAATATTCACATCAATCTTATCAATTAAACTTTTGCAGCATGTTTACATGTTGTGAAGAGGTAGCATTTCAACCTTAAGAAGTTATTTTTTTTGCTATGTATCTGAAATATTGCTTTTAACTTCTGTATTATTGAGTAATGTGAATGGTGAAAAGAGAGTAAATAATTTTTTTTTAATGAACAATATGCAATTGCCATTCATGGTTTGAAATATTATTTCATATCCTGATGGTAAGAGAATGCATGTTCAGTCTCAGTTCTAAAATTTGATTAAATGCTAGATAGTTACATCTGTCTCAATATTTTAAATAGTTGCAACAATTCATATTCAGTGCTGACCTCAAGAACTATGTTTGCAGGAAGAAGATCTTTTTATAATGTCATACGGTCTACCTTTGACCGGGAGTGAAGATGATAAGTGTTTATCTGTCCTTAATGCCGTTGAAGAAACTATTTCTCGCCAGTTGCGTGCTTCTAAAGTCCCATCCCTGAAGAAGAGAGTAGTAGAAGGTTCTTATCCACTAATTCACTCAACTCAAAATTTCATTTTCCTATTGATTACTTATCAATATGACAAAGAGTATGTATTTGGGGACCATTACAGAACTTAGTGTTACTTTCCAGAGATCATAAATCTTTCCTTTCTTTTATGTTGGGTATGATTATTGATATCATCCTTCTCCATGTATTCTTATGTTTTCGTTCAACGAGTCTCGTTGCCTTAACTTCTTTTTTACTTTATGCTTTTTGTCATCTAGGGCTATCTAACATCATTTCGTGAAGTACCATGTCTGTTCATCCACTTTGTTTTCATGGCATATTTTTATTTTTTGGGGTTGGGCCATGGTGGTGGTTCATTAATGCATTTGTTTGGTTCAAAATTGTTTTTTTGATTGCTTCACTGTTCATGTCTATGCAGATATAGAGCCTCTCCAGAATAATACGGTTTTGGAAGAAGGATACTGCAAAGCTTTACTCTGTCGCTTACGCTTTCGTAAGGTCTTACTCATATAAACTATATGGACATAGATTGTTGCTTTTGCATTTTAAAATGACGTGAACTAATGTTTCCGTCAGAGTAAGCATGCTTATGTTAGCCTTTTGAATAGCATGTAATTTAAGTTGATCATTATTTTCTTTTTTACTTTATAAATAGTAAAATCCTACATTGTTTTTTCTTTATAATCACATTATCTAGTTAGAAGTTGGATTTCTGTGCTTCCCTGATTAGTTAATTGTGACTGTTAAACTTGAAAAAACTATTTCATTTAGTTTAGCTGTTGGTACTTTAGAGTTATGATAGGTATCATGATAACATACACCACATATGATGGAATTTGAAAGAGGCCTATAAAGGCTTATGTGATTGGGTCATAGTGGATGAGAAAAGCCCTCACAAGGTTGTAAACTAAACATCAGCCTTTGAGCAATTACAAGGACGTAATCCATGACATGAATGCTAAATCACTCTTCAAGTTAATGGAATAACATATATACTTGGTTAGGAAAAAAATATATTTTTATATCCTAACTGCTGGTGAACTTATCATATACCATGTATGATTTTCTTGGGCTAGAAAGCCGTTTTGATTTGTTCTAGGCCAATAGGGTTAGGTTCCGTAAGTATCTACTTTCAGTTTTACACTTGCCAAAATGATATCATCAATACGTTCAGATAATTTCTTTTATAGCACTAGCCATGATCCATCCTGTTTACATGTTTGTGCAATTTTCTGTTGTTTTCAGCATTTTTATCATGTTCTTACGTCTATGAGGCGACCTCAAGGAAGAGGTTTGGAGTTGGCAAGAAAACATATAGCCTCCTGCATCACAGAGTTAGAATCCATTAACCAATCAATGGAATTTCTTAGGTCTAATGCATGCGGAGTTTGTGAAGATGGTACAGAAGAGAGAACAACAGCCTCTGGTTGTCAACCAGTGGGGTTTGATTCTAGTATAAATGCCAGATTATCTGCTCCCACCCCACCACGTGCAATCAAAATTCTTAGTTGGAAAAAGGTGTGAATGTGACAGTTTAATGTGTGTGTATGATTAGTAGTTTTTCTTTTAGTATCATGTGCTAATTTTTTCCTGTCTTGCCAGGCTATTGAATACTTTGTGAAACTTCTGCATGATCTAGATATTATATGTTCCTACACTTTGGAATCGTCTTTAGAAGGTTTGTTGCGCTTTGTGGTTGGTTTCCAAAAGTCTCAACCAGATTTGGTTGCAAGAGCTCATCTCCAGGTGTGTTTTACCTTCTCCTTTATTTTATTGATGTCAGTAACTATGATCCCTCTTCTGGGTTTATGAGCATGCATATGCTTCATAAGGATTACGAAACTGTAAATTTAATAATTAATACATACCACGGCGATTAGAAATAGTAGGATTTAGGTGTCATATATTTAGAATAAGTGACAAGAGGCTGACTTGACCTTTCATACTCAAGTATATAAGTAGTGATTAATATCTATTTTAGAGGGTGTTTTGTCATATATGAGCAATAAGTTGCATCTTACCTAAAAAGTAAAATACTGCCACTTTGAACAAAGGTCGAGATCAAATAAGATGTAAGTAATACTTATAACCAAACACTGCATATTTTAGTAGCTATCTTTTATAACAAGAATAAGGTCTAATAAGAGGTAATACAGTCAAACAAGTGAGGCCTTAGCATTCCTTTTCGATATATGCCTCTGAATAGTGCCAAATGTTCTGGTAACATCTTTATTATTGACCTTGCTAGTTCATATTCTTCCCTTCATTTGTTCATATAATTGTATTGCCCTCCACTGTACTGTTTGAATAATGAGCCTCGATTTTCAATTTGATTTCTTCTTGTTGCTGAATAGCTTCTGCTGATTCAAGATGGAAAACTCTATGGTCGGGATCCATTCTTTGCTGTGATCATTAAGAGTGCAGCACTGCCTGAAGTATCAAAGAACCATGACATACAGAAGAATGAATATATTATTCAACTGGGACAGGTGAAACAATTATCATCTGCTGGTTTGGTTTACAATTGCGATTCTTAATGTCTTCATAATAGAAACAAAAAAATTAGTTTCCTTTTGACTGAATGATGTTTTTGCTTGACTTGTACCATGTGGTTTTGTGTTGCAGGTAGTGACTAATTCTCTGAAAATACTTTGTACAAATGCTGCATGGCAAAGACGTAAGCTTGGGAAAATATTACAAGATTGGCGTGTTATATATGTCCAGGTTTGCCCCTAAACCTACATTTTTCCAGTATCGATCTTCTTTTCATGAGACAAATCCTAGCCTCTAATAGAATAAGTTTTGTATTATTGGTTCTTTTATTTTATTTTTTATTTGCTAAAATTCATTTTGGTTATGCCAAATATGGTAGAAGCCCAATCATAGAAGGCATAAAAAAGGACCATGTTTCAATCTCTTACTGAGGTTCAGCTCGCTATGATTTTTGGGTTAATTGCTAAAAACTACCTTATGTATTGTCCTCACTTTTAAACTACCCTATCTTTTGACCACAGCTGTTTGTTAGTTTTTTCAACGAAATGACTACCTTTATGTATTGTCCACGTTCTGAAATTTAATGGAATATTCCAAATTTTAACGGAATATTTCAAAATTTATCCGTAAACGACTGTGGTCAAAAGATAGGGTAGTTTAAAAGTGTGGACGATACATAAGGTAGTTTTTCGCATGTGGAATACATAAGGTAGTTTTTAGCAATTAACCCATGAATTTTTTTGGAGCTACTCATCATGAGAAGAATTGTAACAAGAATTTTTACTTCATAATACGAACTGAAATAAAACTTTTCTATGAATTTACGATTTCATAATACTACTTCAATTAGACTTAAGGGCCAGTAGAACAGAATACTCTGCAGTCTTGATAATTAATTATGCAGAAAGGATGTTTGAATGGAGTACAGTACAGACTATGTCCATGAACAATAGAACCCCAGTAGTTATCCTACAACTCATACCATGTGTCATTAAAATTTGGTAAATTGTATTTCTCAGAATAGTATTAATACAAACATGACAGCATAAATGTTTCGTAACAGCAAACACTGATACATAATACATTCTTTTTCTGCCCGTTAACAGCTTGAGCTGGGTTTCAAGAAGGAATTTGGGGAAGTGTCCAATGTTGCAAATGATGAAGTAAGTTTTTTTGTGCATGCTTTATTTTGGTATTAAACCAGTAAAAACATAATTACATGTATTAGTTTTGCTAGTAATTTTATGTACCACATGACCAGTAACTAAGAAAAACAGGAGACTCATGCATTATGTAATGAAGTATATATATTCTTTTACAATAGTAACCAAATGCTCTACATATCAAAAATCTTTTTCAATTTGCACATTGTTAACTTTTGTGAGTAGTTGATATGTTTTATGATTTTGTAGTTAATATTTTTTTGAAATGTTTCTTGTACAGTAGTTGATCCTATATGAGACAATGTAAGCTTCTAAAATTGTAGTATGGTCTCAAAACCATAAGCTACTCGGGTTTCTGATGAGGTTGAATACCTCAAGTTTGATTCAAGGATTTGTGTCTTACCAATATAATTGGTTTTGCAGAGTCTTGGCATGAAGATAATGAGACAAATCCTGGTGTGGGTAGAAGAACAAACATACTGGATAGCATTTCGTTTTCTTACATTGGGTTTTGAATTGGAGCTTTACTCCCCAAGTGAATATTGCATGGTATACTGGTATATGTATGTTGTGCTCATTAAACTTGCAGAAAAAACACATCTGAAGACAGCCGTGACAAATGAGGCTGGTGAGTATGCTATTAAATTGTCATCTTACAACATTGTACCCAATATGTGATACCTAATTAATGTGCTCCCTTACTTCATTTGAGCAGCTAAGCGAAAGGGAAAGAAGAAAAAGGATTCTCCAAAAGAAGTGGCCCGGGAATACCGAATCCCACCTGCAGTCATGTTTCTTCAGTGCCATATATGTGTTGCTGAAGGGCTGACAATGGTAACTATGCTTCGTTAGTTATAGGGTTAATTGCAGATAATTATTACGTACTGTACGTCTTTTACACATAACCACCCCCAGCTTTAAACCCTTGCATCCAGCTACCTAAACTTTAACAAAAGTACACGTAGCTCTTTTTTCGCCATAATATAATGAAAATGCCCTTGATCCTAATCTCAAAGAATACATTTTCCCGTATTTTTAGTAGTTTTGCCTTCCTAAGGAGTTCTTTTTTACATCTACTCGGCCGTTTTTTACATCTAATCAAAATGTTTTTGGTATTTATGAAATCTTTTTTGAGATATGGGTCGAGGGCATTTTCGTCATTTTGGACGAAAAAAGAGTGAGCTGCAGTTTTTTTTGAAGTCTAGGATGCTGGATGTGAAAGTTCAAAATAAAGGATAGTTATATGCAAAAGACGTATAGTACGCAATAGCAATCTGCGATTAACCCTTAATTATATACGAGCCAACAATCATTACTTGTGGGAAATTATTGTCTTATGAGCTTAGCTAATGCTTACTTAGTCTGTTTGTGAGAAATTGTTTTTAGCTATAAGTTTCATTGCTCCAATGCTGAAAAGACTTCTTTCATCTTACTGTCCAGATGCTTGCTGCTTTGAGGAATGAACACATGATGTCAGAGAATCCGAACCCTTTTAATACCGAGCATGAGGTAAAACATTTATTTAGCCATCCATAATCAACAAGTTATACAGACTGATCATATCGGTCCTCCTCACCCAATTGCACTCTTTGTTCAGAGATTCATACAGCACTTTGAGCTTCTGCAAAAGGCCTGCATTCCCGATCACATCTCATATCCGTCATTCAAGGATTCAACCTCTTACTCTCGATTTTCAGTGAGTTGATAACATTAAAGCATACACAAGAATTAATCAATCTGTACTCTTCCAAGCATTCCTTAACTGAATTTTGTTATTCTATTCAGAGTTTAGTTATGTATAATTACTTCAAAGATGCCCAGAGGATTGCTAAAGAGCTGAAGAGCAGCTTCTCAAGCGACCCCGACAGGCTGGCCGAGATCCGAAGGCTAGAGCAAGTGGCCGAGCACAACAGTGTGGCTTTGAATCTGATATGCCGGTTAGGATCTCTTGACCCTTCGCTCAAGGTATCTTTTGAGTTCAATCACCACCCTTACTTTGCCACTGCCGTAGTCAAGAGATCGTGAAGGCCATAAAATCATCAAATTTTGAAATGCTGTTTTAGGACCGTTAGGTATTGGAGTCCTGATGGAGTTTAGCACTTGTAACATTAATTTATTTTCTCCATTATTTATATTGTAACTCCTTCATATGAGAATAAAACACATTTGTCATGCGAAAGCTATTAGAGCATCTCCAAAGCCTGTCAAATTCAGCAGGCGAATCGGTGAAAAGTGGATATTCTCCCGGGCCAATTGGCTCGGCAAATGTATTTGGGTGAAGGTTTCATCTTTTGGATAATCATCTAGCCTTAGGTGAAAGCCGATCGGCTACTTTGGTCCAATGTGTTATAATGAGCATGAGCTAGCAGTCTAGCCTAGGTGAATGTCATTTGTGAGATTGTTTTAATTAGTTTATCTTATATTTTATTTTCTTCAAAATTTAACAAGTTCGGTCTCGAAATGATTGTGATAAGCTGTTGAAATGATTTTGATTGGTACTATATAAAGTAAATTTAGAAAACTAAACGAATTAATTGGATCAATATGCTTGTAAATGTGGGCCCCACCAACCCAACGGGTCCAAATCGGTTTCCAAATTCTAAAATGATGATGTTGCTACTCTTACCTCTATGTATCATCCGAGTCCAGCCATTATTACTACTATTGGTGGGCCCTGCATAACTAATTCATGAGTGGGTCCAAGGTGCCTAACCCACCCGACCCGCCACCGTCCCGATATGGACCGTCATTAGGAAACATGCACGCATTATGGTTCAGGTTCTGGTGATCAATTAAGCAAATTACCCTCTAAGTGGTACACGTCACGTGTTGTTTTCATTATTAATGGGATCAGATTCAGAGCAGTAGATGTTCAACTCATCCACGTGGCAGGTTTTGGCAGCTTCTTTCCCGGTGAATGGTGATGTAATGTGTAGTCAGTCAACTATTGCACACATGCCCCTGGATCTATGTTTTATTACGGTTTCTGCCCCCATACTGACAATGAAAGGCCCATCAACACATTATAACTTGTCAGAAGAAGAAAAAACATAATTTTTAGTCTCCTAAGTTTAGTTATTTTTTATATATGTAAATAAAATGAAAAGTCAGAACACTGAAGACCCCAAAGTGCTGTTGTGGTTGACAATTGACATCCACCAGTTCACCACCATAGAGTTTCTTTTGTTTTTTATCAATCCCTCTTTATTACCACCCAAATACATGCCTTTTCTTGCTTTCTCTGTTACATGAATTTCTCAGTAACGCCAAATATGCCATGAAAAAGAATCGATTCATCTCTTTTAATATGTCTTTTTAAAAAAAAAAAAAAACACTCAATTATGAAAGAAAAAGAGAAAGCAACTCATAGTAAAGTAGACCGAAACTAAAAATTAAATCAACGGTCCACACAAAGCAAAGAGGGAGTGGACGTGTAAATCGTGATAACGACTTGATCATCCCTAAGTTTGACCTGGACTGTCACACCCATTAATTGAATTTGTTAACATTATATTGAAATTAATTGATCTCACTAATATTTATTATCCAGTGGCAGTGGGGAAACTGAATACAGTAACACTGGCAGCCACACAAACTTGGTGGCATAGTTCTGTAAATACCATGAAACCCCAAGGGCATTTGGCACACGTAAATTCGAAATCGTAATTTCGTGGCCACGCAACCCTACCTTTTCTTGTTCCTCATCGACGTTATAAACTATAATGTCCTTCACTGATTGGATCCATGATAAGCTATTATAATTTGAATTTTGCAAATTTAAAACATATTTTAATCAATTACTCTTTCGTTAATCTGCGATCCGACTGTACGTGATGGTGACGTGGCGGAATCATAGCAAGTACTGTATGTAGGAAAAGAGAGGGGCCAAAAAATGAAACGGACCATGGCTGGTGATGCGGACGCAGTACGAGTTCCTACAATGCCGTATTGTTCTGACAGACGAGAAAGAGAATATTAAAAAATATAATTATTTTAAGAAAGTGAAATTAAAATAGTCTGAGGACGCCGACGACCCAACCAAAACTGAGCTCTCTCTGGTCGACATTTCCTTGTCTCAGACACCGACTCTCTCCTCTCTATCTCCAAACACCGCACAGCAACAGCTCTCTCTCTCTCTCGCTCATCGACCGCTTCAGGTGCAGCTCTTGTTCCTGATTTATCGTCGATTCTCTGTTTTGTTTTGTTTTTTTTTGTTTTCGTTGATTGTGTCAGCTGGAACCGGAACGGCTTGGCATTGATTTTGGTTTGTGCTGTCTGGATCCTTCGTCTCTGTTCACGAATCCGGAACATATTTTTCTGATTTTGAGCTTGAATTTACTATGTTGTTCGGTTTTCTGTGCTTGTTTTGAGTCAATCTTTTGACGCCGTCTTTGATTTGTTTTGACTGTTTCGTTCCCTTCCGTTTTCTGGTCAAAACTGTCTACAGTGTCAGGATTGAAGCTAGATTGTTTGTTTATTGATTGAATTTGTTTTAGCTCTTGCTTTGTACTATTCAATGAGTCGGGACGCTTATTGACTTGATTCAGTTTGTGGTTTTTGAATTTGAGGTAAATTCGGTGAACCTTTGGGCGTTTTGTAGCTGTTATGTCTGGTTGGATCTGAATTGGTGCAAGGTGTACTTTAATTGTTTGCTTTAGGTTTGGGTTGTTGTTGGTTTGATTACACTTTTATGTGTTGTTGGTTCCTGATTCCAATTGTTGTTTCTGGTGGGTGGGATTAGTTTAGGAGAAATAACATTGGTTTAGTTTTTTGTTATGCTGTAGAATTTGGTGATTGAGAGAGAGAGAATGGCTGGAGGTACGCAGAATAGCTTGCGAAAAGCGCTCGGAGCTATCAAGGATACCACCACTGTTTCGTTGGCTAAGGTCAACAGCGATTACAAGGTCTCATTTGTCAATTGTAATCATGTTCATGGTTTTTTTCTTTGTTCAATGCCTAAATATTTCTTGTCATGTTGCCAAATTTGCAGGAATTGGATATAAATATTGTTAAGGCTACAAACCACGTCGAGCGCCCAGCAAAAGAAAAGCACATCAAAGGTGCTCTCTCTCCTCATATGAAAATTTCGTTTATATTATATGATCGCAGGCGTGTAATATCTAAGTTATGTCCACTGAATTTATGCTAAGAGTGTTTGTTTTGTAAGCACACGGCTTTGGTGCATGGACTGGTATTATGTTCATGTTAGTTAACTCTTCTGTTTTGCAGCTGTTTTTGCTGCTATTTCAGCTACGAGACCTCGAGCTGATGTTGCATACTGTATCCATGCTCTTGCCCGGCGACTATCCAAGACACATAATTGGGCGGTATATTCATTCATTATCTTTACTTGTCTATGGCTCCATAGATTCTATACCAAAAAAGAAGAGAATTGGAAAGCAAACATTTTTTTCTACAATTTATTGAATCAATTACTCGAATTGGCTTACCCATCCTTTATCTGTAAATACTCTATTTATATGGTGTTCTGTTGCTATAATACAACTGTTGGCTATCTCATGGAGTTGTAATTTGATGCCTACAGACTATCAATTACTTGCAGATATGATTACTTCGGATATTATTCAGTATGGATCATTTTACCACATTAGTGGTCTGATCTTTGGTTTGTTGACAATTGATTTTAGGTTGCATTGAAAACTTTAATCATTATTCATCGCGCTTTGAGGGAGGTTGACCCCACGTTTCATGAAGAGCTGATTAATTATGGGAGAAGTAGAAGCCACATGCTTAACATGTCTCATTTCAAAGATGATTCCAGTCCAAATGGTATTTTGTTTATGCCTCACTGACATCTTCTGTCTATTGAATACCCAACTCTCTGTTTATGAAATTTCTTGTGTTATGTTTGTTTCAGCATGGGAATATTCTGCTTGGGTCCGCACTTACGCATTATTTTTGGAGGAAAGATTAGAATGTTTCCGTGTCATGAAGTATGATATTGAGATGGATCGCGCTGTAAGTAGTTTATCCTTTTGGTATATAACAGTGTGTCAATAGTCAATGCGCATTAGCCATGCACTTTTATAACAGCTTATAACAACATTTTTCGTTTTTTCTCGCAACATTTTGAGCAGAGAACCAAAGAGCTGGACACTGCTGAATTGCTTGAGCAATTACCAGCTTTGCAGCAGCTTCTTTTCCGCGTTCTTGGTTGCCAGGTAGTTTTCAATGTACTGAACTACTTAATGCTGTTTCTCTTCTTGTAACTGTAAATGATTGATTGTGTAGTGTACCGCTTATACATTGTAAGTTTTTTTTATGGTTCATATTATTATGATATTTTTTTTGGAATTTTTTGTAGCCACAAGGAGCGTCAGTTCATAATTTTGTGATTCAGCTGGCACTTTCTATGGTATGTGTAATGTTGAATCATTGCTGAAACAGAGTGACTAATTATTTTGCTGATAGTAAAGCCTTACCCCCTGGTTTATTTTGTATTATTTCAAAGGTTGCTAGTGAAAGCGTAAAAATCTATCAAGCTATAAATGATGGTACAGTGAACTTGGTTGATAAGGTAGGATGCAACCTTCACATTTGATTGAGCTTGTCTAGTCTGTTAAACTTGCTTATTCAATGATCTTATTCATAACAGTTCTTTGAGATGGAGCGTCATGATGCTCTAAAGGCTTTGGATATATATAGAAGGGCAGGACAGCAGGTAACTTTTTGTAGTAACTATCCTACTTACATATCGGCAATCTGCAGTAGCTAAAGAGGATTTCGATCTCTACGATAACATACTTAAGCACTGTATTTTCAGGCCGAAAGACTTTCAGAATTTTATGAAGTGTGTAAAAGTATTGATATTGGACGAGGAGAAAGGTTTATTAAGATTGAACAGGTTTGGTTTCTCACTCGTGGTGCGTTCTAGAATTTATGTTACTATAATCACTTCTCTCATTGTGGAACAATTATTGTGTTCTGTCAATGAAGCCCCCTGCATCATTTCTACAAGCCATGGAGGAGTATGTTAGAGAAGCTCCACGTGGCTCAACAATTCGCAAGGATCAGGTATGAAGTCTGCTTTATTGCAACCATGTTTGTTTGTCTATGAAATACATGTAATATGTTATCTTATGTTGTAAGTTAAGCCATGTGCCTACCAAATAAAAGATGAATTTTTAGTTCACTTTTGTGGTATACTCTTGACATGGTGTTTTTTCTTTCGTAAATTTGTAAATGATTTTAAATTAATGATTCTATTACTGAACAGGTTGACACTAAAATTGCTTCCCCCAAGGAAATTTTGGCCATAGAATACAAGAAGTCTCCCGAGGTGCAAGAGGAACTTCCACCATCACCACCTCCAAAACCAAAACCAGAACCCGAGCTAGCACCAGTAAAGGTGGAAGCACCTCTTGTCGAGCCGCCTGATTTGTTGGTATGTAATGGATTATCTCTTAGTGCCTCGAATATTGGATTTTCTTTTAGGACTGGACTTCGAATTCTCTCTCGATCTTCTAGTTCAATTCTGATGTACTCTGATCTTTTTGGATACTAGGGTTTGAATGATCCAGTTCCAGCCTCAGACTTAGATGAAAAGAATGCTCTCGCTTTGGCTATAGTACCTGTTGGTAAGATATTTTCTTCTTCAGATACAAGCTTAATGCTCAGAATAGAAATATGAGATTGGAATGTGATAAAACTATACATAAAATTCCAAACGAAAATGTGCATACCCTCAGAGAACTGAGTAACATCTTAAAAAATTGTTTATTGATGGGTTGAAAATGGTTACTGATTTATGCGGATGTGGTGGTTGTTGCAGCTGCCCAACCTGAGTCCACTGCTTCTCATCTAGCAAATGGAGGTACAGGATGGGAATTGGCACTTGTCACTGCTCCAAGCTCAAATGAGAGTGCCATGGGAGCTAGCAAATTGGTAATTTCCAATCTTCTTGATGTTTTATTTTTGATAGATTAAATTAAGTGTATCAAAGCTATTGGGTTCAAGACCTTTCACATGTAGAAGCAAGGGAACTCCAACTATTTTTTTAATTCTTAAAGAACATTTTAAGGTTGATGTATCAGTTATGGACTTAAGACCTCCCTTATGTAGAAGGGAACTCTGATTGTCACTTGACCCCCACCATGAGAAAGGTCCGACAAGGGCGGGAAAGAGAGGGAAGCCCAACGGGCTCAATAGAGAAAGGCCAATGTTATTTGGGAGATGGACAAATACTGAAATAAGGTGTGAGGTACCGTTGCCGGGACTTGAACCCTACAGACATGCTTTTCCTGTTTAACTTAGTTCCCTTTTAATAATAGGCGGGAGGACTAGACAAGCTTACATTAGACAGCTTATATGACGACGCAATCAGAAGAAGCAACCAGAATGTGAGCTACAACCCATGGGAGCAAGGCCCGATGGCCGGTTCCATGATGCAACAACCACTACATGACCCTTTCTATGCCTCAAATCCAATGGCTGCACCACATTCAGTTCAGATGGCAGCAATGGCCAACCAGCAACAGGCTTTCATGTTTCAACAACAGCAGCAGCAGCAGCAACAGATGATGATGATGGGCCCACAACAACAGATTTCAAATCCTTTTGGCAATCCTTTCGGAGCCAACGTACATCCATATGGCTCAGGTAGGCCTGTTCAAGCTTATAATCCATATACGGGCCTTATGTGACCGTTTTGTGCCAAGAAACGATATATATTTTTTTTCTGGAACCACGGGAGAGTAAAAAAGGTAGGAGTGGGGGCTCGAAGGGAAGGTATGGAGACGGTAAGGTGTGTATTATATGTTGTTTTATGTGCAGCACTCGGTTAGAATGAGATTCTTTTTTTCCTTTTTCTTTTTCAATAACTAGTTTGAGGAAGGGTTCTTAATTGTTGGTTACTTTATATATAGGTAAGGTGGCTAATAAAGATTTTTTCTTTTCCATATGCTCAGGCATGACATTTTGTTATATTAATCTGAGTGCTTTGCTTATCATAGGTTTTGTTGAACGTTAGTTTCATTTGGCTTATTTGTTATTTCATTATCTCTTTAAGTGTATTGCTTATTCAAGTTGGGTTGGACTATAAATGTTTCAAAATAGGCGTTCATATGATTTAATGACTGAATATGTGGAACTTGTGTTTGACCTACTGTCTATTGATAAAAACAAAAATTGTAAGCCACAATTTCACTGTATTTTAGATACAGAAGGTATATAGGTAGGGAGAGAACATATTTTAAAAACAGAAGGTATAGGAAGAAGGTAAGGGATAATTATAAAAAAATATTTTGGGGTATTCATATCTTACAGGTCCTAGTTTTTGTAAATCAATTATAATACTTTTGTTCTTGAAATTCTATTAAAAAAGCTACACAGGAGGGCTCCGCAAAACCCTCGAGCGCTGCCACAAGGAGATGGCCTTGGCCATGGCTGGGGCTGAGGGCCAAACGACTGACCAGGTGACGTTTTTTTACTTC